>JAABLK010000476.1:0-26225 GCA_012295415.1 Phytophthora chlamydospora
CTTGACGGTGGTTGACATGATGGACACGCTGGAGTACACGTCGGACACCTTCGGTCTGCAGACGCTGGACAAGCGAGTCAGTCCGAGCATAGTCATCGGCAACAGAAACCACCGAGTTGGTCTCGCCTCGAACCGGGGTCTGAAAGTTAAGTCAAAGAGATGTTGGCGATGAGCTCTGAGCTCTCCAACCGCAAAGCATAGCAATCGGCTCTGGCTGCACGACGCAAACAGGTTCCTTCCCGGATTCACGACGGTCCGTCCAACGCGCTAGCCCCATTTGCAAGACCAGGAAAAGCCTTGCCAACGAAAACGGCAACTTTCACAGGAATGACGGTCAGAGTGATGGTCTTCCCACGTTTTTGTAAAAGTACATAAAACCGAATACCGACGCAAAACCGACGCAAATGGAGAATGGTGGTAATTGCTCCGGTTTTGTGTCGGTATTCGGCTCTTTTGTGTCAATAGCCGGCATTCTGGTCCTGTTGGCAACTTGAAGCCATGAATCTCCGAGCCGATCCTCGCTCGCCGGCAACCAAGGCGTCTTGGCATTCATGAATTGGCGTGCCGGGGCGGCGTCCTGCTACTTCGTCCGTAGGTCCAGGTGAGACGCTTCATCCCGAAATTCGAGCGCTCAGGCGCGTTTTGTGCGGCGCTATGGTGGACGTGAGACTGCCGTCGGCTTGCTGTGGTGACAGACGTTGGAAGTCCAATGCGTAGAGTACGCTTCGTACTTCTTCTGCGTACAGCAATCCGACGCCGCGTTGCAGGCCGGGGCTGGGGGAACGGCGCGATCGCCCAGCCAGAGAGCGCCGCAAGCTACCGGCCACGGTTGCGCGTTGGATCGCCGCCGACGCGCACTGCGGAGACCAGTGGAGGAGTCCCCACCGCAGCACGATGTTGCTATCGAGCCGAGTTTCGCGCACGCGTCGACTTCGTCCAGGATTGCTACCGTGTCGTACAGGGGTCTGGTTGCCTCGGGTATCCGGATATCCTGTACTACAGGACCTGTAGCAGGCGCGAGTTCGCTGACGCGGTTTCTGAAGTTGCAGTGACATCATGCTTGGCTCTTCCACACGCAGCGATTGTGAAAGGCTGGCTTCGACTTCGCAGATTTTGCTCTTCGCTCTGCTTTTGCTCGGGGCCAGCACGTGCTGGGCAGCGACGAAGCGGCGGCGGCAGCGCTTGCCAGAGCAGTGGGCTTTGTTCGCCGACGGCAGTGGTGCTGCCAGGAGTCCAAATTTGCACCGGAACTTCAGCCGCAAGGTTTGAGTCTTTTGGCCACGTTAGCGGCGGTCCACTTGCCCTCGCTGTGAGGATTTGCCTCCGGTTAAACGCTCCAATTTGCTCCTGCAGGATCTCCTGATCCTGCTTCAGCTTTGAGTGGCGAGGCAGTAGCCGCGCATCTTCAAAGTAGACCGTAGGAGAACTTGGTTGCACCAGCACCTGCTCGCTCGCAGTGCCAACAGGAACTGCCGCCAATCGTCCAGCCACGTCGACCCCTTATTCTGCCAAGTGGCCAACGGCAAACTCTTATCCTCCGATAAATCTCGGCACATTTCGCCGTCTCAAACTCCAAGTCAATCGTGTGGACTGGCTTGCCTATGCAAACTATGCAACGACGGTTGGGGCAGCTTACAGTATCTTCGAAAACAGCACCAGCCGGTAACTAGCGTCAGGTTCTCCAAAAGCGAATTCCAGCCTCTCACTCTCGAATCCGCCGCGCGCAGCTCAAGCCTCAAGCCCTCTCCAAGCTCTCCCTCCCCACCCCCACCGCCATGGCGTCCTCCGACTTCTTCCAAGAGCCGTTCACCGTGAACAGCAAGAACGTCGTGTACACGGACGACGAGATCACGTCCCAGTACACATACACCACGACGCTCGTGGAGGGCACGGTGGCCACGCCCGTGGAGGACAAGTACACGTTCAAGACGCAGCGCAAGGTGCCCAAGCTGGGCGTCATGATCGTGGGTCTGGGCGGCAACAACGGCTCGACGCTGCTGGCCAGCATCACGGCCAACAAGCACGGGCTCAAGTGGACCACCAAGGAGGGCGTGCAGGAGCCCAACTACTTCGGCTCCATCACCCAGGCCTCCACCGTGCGGCTGGGCACCAACGCCAACGGCGAGGGCGTCTTCATCCCGTTCCACAACCTGCTGCCCATGGTCTCGCCCAACGACCTGGTGCTCGGCGGCTGGGACATCTCGTCGCTCAACCTGGCCGAGGCCATGAAGCGCGCCAAGGTGCTGGACCACGACCTGCAGCGACAGCTCGTGCCGTACCTGGAGAAGATCAAGCCGCTGCCGTCCATCTACTACCCGGACTTCATCGCCGCCAACCAGGCCGACCGCGCCGACAACCTGCTCAAGGGCTCCAAGCAGGAGAACCTGGACGCCGTGCGCCAGCAGATCCGTGACTTCAAGCAGAGCAACGGGCTCGACAAGGTCATCGTGCTCTGGTCCGCCAACACGGAGCGCTTCTCCGACATCGTCGAGGGCGTGAACGACACGTCGGCCAACCTGCTCGAGTCGATCAAGGCCAGCGAGCCGGAGGTATCCCCGTCCACGATCTTCGCCGTGGCCTCCATCCTCGAGGGCTGCTCGTACATCAACGGCAGCCCGCAGAACACGTTCGTGCCCGGCGTGCTGGACCTGGCCGAGGAGAAGAAGGTGTTCGTGGGCGGCGACGACTTCAAGTCGGGCCAGACCAAGATCAAGTCGGTGCTCGTGGACTTCCTCGTGTCGGCCGGCATCAAGCCCACGTCCATCGTGAGCTACAACCACCTGGGCAACAACGACGGCAAGAACCTGTCGGCACCCCAGCAGTTCCGCTCCAAGGAGATCTCCAAGTCGAACGTCGTGGACGACATGGTGGCCTCCAACCGCCTGCTCTACAAGGAGAACGAGCACCCGGACCACGTCGTGGTCATCAAGTACGTGCCGTTCGTGGGCGACAGCAAGCGCGCGCTGGACGAGTACACGTCCAAGATCTTCATGAACGGCACCAACACCATCTCCATGCACAACACGTGCGAGGACTCGCTGCTGGCGTCGCCGCTCATCCTGGACCTGGTGCTCGTGTGCGAGCTGGCCGAGCGCGTCACCATCAAGAAGGAGGGCGCCAAGGACTTCGAGCACATGCACTCGATCCTGTCCATCCTGAGCTACCTGCTCAAGGCGCCGCTCGTGCCGCGCGGCACGCCCGTCGTCAACGCGCTCTTCGCGCAGCGCGAGTGCATGATCAACATCTTCCGTGCCTGCGTGGGCCTCGCGCCCGAGA
This sequence comes from Phytophthora chlamydospora, assembly GCA_012295415.1. Taxonomy (NCBI): domain Eukaryota; phylum Oomycota; class Peronosporomycetes; order Peronosporales; family Peronosporaceae; genus Phytophthora; species Phytophthora chlamydospora. The sequence goes on from JAABLK010000476.1 coordinate 3,277, forward strand.
GCCACATGCTGCTGGAGAACAAGCTGGCCAGCGTGATCGACGCGCGCCAGTAAGCCGGCGACGGAAGGCCTCGCGTCAGCTGCAGCCCTCGAGGCGAGCTAAAGTTCTCGCAGTTTGCTGCCACCTTGTAGTATCACGCAGCGCTGTTCCTTCTTCATTTAAATCCCAGTCCTCCAACCTCGTTTAAATCGCCGTGTTTGTTCTTTCATTTTCACGTTTTGGCCGTGTTTGCAGCAAACGACGTCGAACACCGGAAAAGAAGAATGGTGTGTAAAACATCATTTGATGTTCAACACACTAAATACAGATCCATAGAAAGATCCGGCCACGTGGCCAGCTTCGTCGTGGACTTGCACCGTTCGCATTCCCCATCAAGACAGCGACAAGTGACTACAGCACCATGGCCGCCCCCGCTAAGATGCGTCTGCGCTCCGAGAAGCACCTGGCCAACATCACCAAGCGCGGTCACGTGTCCAAGCCCGAGAAGGTGCGGCCTCAACTGTCTCCAGTGCGCGAATGCCTTACTCCTTGCTGACTGTGGGTTGTTGCTTGTTGCTGTGCAGGAGGAGAAGGGCTACAGCGTTGGGCCCCTGCTCATGGGCTTCTTCCTGTTCGTGCTGGTGGGCTCGTCCGTGGTCCAGATCCTGCGGACGGCGCAGCTCGGCCTCTAAGCCTTTTACGTCGTGAGTGTGAAGTGACGAGAGCAGTCGTGCGACTTGCACAAAGCTGACCGTCGCTAATTTAATAGTAAGAGCTTTTCAAGTGCACTTGTTCGTGTGTAGTTTTAGCGTTTATTGAGTCAATAGGCAGGTGGCAGCAAGACACACGGGCTCGTCTTGGCTGCGCAGCGGCGCCTTGCTTTTCTAGAGTTCCGAGTGCAGCGACTCGGTGGCCTTGATCTTGTCGATGAAGTCCGCCTTCTCCACGCAGCCCACGCACTCGACGCCGCGCTCGCCCAGGATCTTCCGCAGCTGCTTGACGCGCATCTTGGAGTAGTCTGTGTTGGCGTCCGTCTTGACGGCTGCAGCGAACGACAAGATAAGGTTAGCACTTGCAAGTTGACGAGGCAGCTCTTGCCGACGTACGGTATCGCATGGAGCAGAAGTCGGGGTTCTTCTTCTCCAAATGCTTGCAGATCTTCAACGAGTCCTTCTTGAACGACACCTGGCGCGCCACGTCCTTCTTCAGCGGCTCCAGGTTGTAGCACTGCACAGCATTCAACATTGTCAACACCGTAGCTCTCTCCATAAGTGTCCAGCCTTCTGCTCACCAGCTTGTTGTCCTTGGTGCTGAGCTTCTTGGCGCAGTGCTTGGTCACAGCCTTCTCAGCCAGTGCCAGCGACTTATCCTTGGGTGACTCCTCCTGCAGCTGCGTATACGTGGCCTTGAGGTCGTCGATCACCTTGACACACACTGCAAACAGCGTCAGTCTCAGCAGCTACAGCAACTGCTACAGTCATTATAGCACACACACCTTCGCAGTGCTTTTCGTCGGCCTGTACAGCAGGGGCGGTGCCCAGCACGAGCGCCACGAGGGCCAGCAACACGACGCGCTTGGTGAGCATTTTAGTCTGCGTAAGACGGCTCGATATCCGAAATGGCGGGCTGGAAGCGCCGCGCAGATCTGCACATCCGGATACGGGCGCTTATTCATTCTAGATTAATGATCGCATACAAATACCAAGATAAAGTTGAAAACGGAAGGTAGCTATCCGGCTATATTAACTGTGCACAGGTTCTGGTGGGCTGCCACGTGGAGGTGCGATCCAAAAGATGGCTACACGAGTTGCACTTTGTGCTGTTTAACGGTCTACCCGTAGCGCGACTGCAGGTCGGTGAAAAAGCCGCTCGTCATGCTTTTCAGCTGTGAACACATGAAGTTTGTGAGCACAAATTAGCAGGAAACAATTAATTCGCCCAGAAATGTTACCTTGTTCGCCTTGTTGGCCACGTTGTCCTTCATCAGCTGCAGCTGGTACGCCGCCTCGTCGCTCACTGGCGAAGATCGAGTACAAAGCACAACGACAACGTTAGAGCTCCTTGCACCAAGTCGAAGATAGTGCAATGCAGACCCAACGTACGCTCTCCGGACGCTGATCGACCTCGGCCGCTGTTGTTGCCGTAAAAAGCGTCGCTCGAAATCGACTGCGAGCCCTGGAACCTTGACAACTGCGAGCTGTCTGCCTGCACCGCTTCGCCGCCGAAGAAATTGTCGGAGGAAATGGACTTGGCGTTCTTGTATTTGTCCAGGGTCTGCGCTTGGACCGGGGCGGGCTGATACGTCGCAGGCGCAGGTGCGGCGGGAGCGGAGATGCGCTCACTGCATAGTGAGAAATAAGCAGATACACGTACGAATGTTAGATGCAGGTATTCTAATAAAGCGGACCAATTTCCAAGCGAGGCACTTACTCTTCAGCCTCCTGCAGTGCCCGCGCCAGTGCTTCATCGTCCTTCATCTGCTTTTCCGCTGAGATCTCCTGCGCAGTTGGGGCAGGAGGAGGAGGGTTCTACGTGAATCGGAAGCCAAATTAGTACAGCAACCAAAACAAAACCTCACTTGCCACGGCGGACGCACCTCGAACGGAATGTCGTCAAAGTCAAAGTCGTCCCCGCCCGTCGACAGCTTGGTCGCTCCCAGTCGCGTCGCCTTGCCGCCAGTCGACAGCTTCGTAGCTCCAAGACGAGTCGCCTTTAGTCCAATAAAAGCACAAATAAATTAGTAAACAACGCTGCAAGCACAACACCTAAAGCATCATCTCAGCACCATGCTGCGCGTATTCTGGCGTGTGGCACTGGTGGTCATGGGCGTCGTCGCCTCGTCAGCCTTCGCTCCGAGAAGCACAACTGGGCGGTTCACACTCAGCAATCCCGCCTGCGGTACATGACTGGCAGCCGGCGTCTTCTTAACCGCAGAAGCCGCCGGCACCTCTCGCTTCAAATGACCCCCATGCACAGCTGCGGGGGTCGTCTCACTCTTGATCTCCACGTGCTTCACCAGCGCCTCCAGTCCATCAACCTCATTGTCACGAGTCTCCTACATTCAAAAAATCTGTCAACCTCCATCCCAACCTCCAATCTATCTACCACTTTCCCAAGCCGTACCTCCTCGGCTTCCGGAGCCACGATCTGCAGCGTCGAGGCCTTGACTTTCTTAACCAGCGCGATCTTGTACATCTGCGCCGCCTTGGAGTTGTACTTGGCCTCGATCTACACAACAGCAGCAATGATTTCAGTCCACAACTCTCTCTATCCATTGCTACAGCCGTGCATGTATCATAGCAGCTTACACTGGTCATGTCGGCCGCGCCGTACTGCTTGAAGAACTTGCGCGCCTCGGCATTGCCGCCCACGGACATGGCCTTGAGCTGGTCCTCCGTCCACTCGTCCATGTCGATGGAGCGCACGAACGACAGGTGCACGCCCAGTCGGCGGTGGTAGCCCGAGCAGTCGAGGCAGATGAAGACGCCGTACGTGACAGTGGCCCACGTGGGGTGGCGCTTGTTGCAGTCGAAGCATCCCTTATTGGCCACCGACGAGCGCAGCTTCTGGAAGTACGCGTCGCGCACCGCAGTGGGCACGTACACGGGCTTCCCCGAGGTGCTCATTCCGCTTCCTTTTGTCGTCACGTCGGATTGATGGCAAAAGCCGAAATGAAGCAATCCCTCAATAACGGCTGACGTGGTGACCAAATTATAAAAATAGGACACAAAATAGGTCAAGATAGAGCACTTCAACTTGGGCTGGACAGTCGCCAAATAGTCCGTCAAGAAGCGGAAATGGATCCGCTGCAGCACTTGACGGCGCCTCGAAGGCCGCTGCCATCGCCGAGATCCAAGGCTCGTAACACTGGAGCGAGGAATGTGTTCGCATTACCGGTGATCCACCAGTTTGAGCCCGTGTTGGCGTCCTCGCCCAAGTCTTACATGGTGGAAATCGCCTCCAAGAAGCTCAAGGACGACGACGTGGAGACAATGGGATCGCCACCAATAGTACCGAGTCAGCCGCAGCGTCCAAAGAGTAAGGAAGGAGTGGAGTCACCGAGGGCTCTACGACCGCAGCCACCGGCAGGGATCTCGTCGCGGACGGATGTGGACATCTACCGGTACAGCCAGGCGACGGAGCAGCGCTTGGCCATCCGACCGTTGTTCGAGCAGAGGAAAGGGTCGGAGGATGGTAGACTCGCCTCAACGAAGAGGAAGGTCAAGAAGAAGAAGAAAACTGGGGTCGTAGTGGTTGGAGAGGTCGATGGAAATGAGGTTGGAGAGGATTCTGGTGGATATGTTGTCGACGAAGGGGACAGTGATGACAAGCGTGAAGTGTTGGGGGAGCAACTGGGTGATACAAACGATGATGGCGAGTCAAATCAAGAAGACGCGAGGGCTACTTCACCTACTCCAGAGGACTGTGTGGGGGCTGCACGAGACGACGAGGATACCAGAAGGCGAGAAACTGAGGACGAGGAAGTTGGTGACGTTGAACGCTTGAATGTGGTGGAAAATGCAGGGCCTTCGCTGCTAAAAAGGCTTGATATCTCGTCATGTTATGAGCCCTTCTTGCAGACAGAGGGGCCTAAGCTGACCTGGCTGCGAGATGTCGTCGGAACGGCCTCGTCAGCGTCTGATACAACAACATCGGATCGTTCTCCTTCAAGTCGCCCTCCAAAAGCCGACCTGCTGGTCTACAAAACGCTGGGTAAAGATCTACGAGAGCTTGGAGGAACAAGTGTGCTTATCGCTGTACTGCTCAGCTCGCGGGGGGATGCACACGTTACGTGCAAAGTTGACGGCTGCGACGAACGACTCGTAGAAATCTCAAGTTTTGACTTGGAGCAGTCGAAACTTCTCCGCCGAGACCTGCAAGTGTTTACACCAAAGTGGGCAGACTGGCTGATCACGCGCGTCCACTGTGACTCCAGAATGAGCTTTTTCGTGGATCTCACGAATGCTGAAGGAAGCGAGAAGCGGGTCTGTTTCTCGGCTAAAATCCAAGTCGCCGGCAACGAGATCTTCGTCGAGATGGTCGCCTTGACTTCGGCCAAAAGCTTGTTAATTTCTATTAAAGAGGCAGCATCAACTGCAGCTAGCGACGCCGAGATATTGCTGCGACCCGATGATCTACGACGCCTCGCTTTCTCACTGGGCAAATGGTCCGACGAAGGCGACGCTGATCAAGACGTTTCGACACTATTTGACGATCATAACTTTCTGCACCAGCTCGCTACTAAGAGCAATGTGGTTCGAGTCGGAATGAACTGCGCAGGACTTGCTGATGCGTTTGACGAGTCCTTGCTTAGTAGTACGAGTCCAAATTCCTCGGAAATGGCGATTGATGTTCCTACAAATGCTGTCCCAGTGATTAGTGTGGAGTTACCAGACTTGCCGAACTACGTACAAGGGGCTGTGGACGAGAACAAGATGGTTGGGACTGTGGCCTTGCTAGTGCAAGCTTACGTGGAGAATGGCATCCTGTCGACATTGCGTCACTTCCAGCAGCAAGAAGCGATACAACTTAACGCGGCCGCGACCATGCAGCAAGCTGCTACGATTGACAGTGAAGCCGAGTTCAACGACCGCGTGGAGCAAAATCTAGAGGCCGCTCGGATGTCAACATTGAGGGTAAGAACTCTTGTAGAACCGCAAGCTTGGGTATCGTTTTTGACTGGCTGGTGCTGTGCTTGATGTTCCAGGAAATCGCTATCAAATCTATCGTTGACGACATGATCATCGAGCTAATAGCATTCGAATGCCGCGTGGAGATCCACGCCGCCAAGTTCTCTGGAGGGTACGACGACCACTACGCGAGTAAAGTGCAAGCCACGTACCGCATGAGTGCTCAAAAGAAATCGTACGACCACAAGCGGCATGTTCGTATGCGGGCTGCACAAATGCTGCAGGCTTTACAGCGCGGAATCATCGCCAGACGACGATACAGCGAGATGAAAGTGGAGCGCGAAAAGTACTTGTTTTACGGCTTCCGGTCGAGTTTGTACCACGCGACGGCGAATATGAAAGACCCGCGACTTCGCGCTCGTCAACTGAGCACAGAGGCTGAACAGCGGCGACACGCCTTCCTCATGCAAGTGATCCAAGGATACGTGGCCGAGAATTTCGTGGACGAAGAGTTTCGAGTGTCAGCACAGCTCGTTCGAGACATCTGCAATGAATACGGCGTTATCGTGGGCTGCTCGACGACTTTCGGCGATGTTGTCGTGTCCTATCTGGGCCAGAGTGCTGACCAAGCACTGTACGCTCGAGTCGGGAGCCCCGCACAAGCCGTTGATTCAGCACAGAGGCTCTTTTCAAACAGCCAGGTTAGCGCTGCTCTGCTGCTTGGACTGAGAGACCAGTACGACGACACTTTCGGGCTTTCGTCGAGTGCACGTCGACTACAACGTGGAACAATGCAAGGATCAAGACGAGAAGCATTAGAAGATGATTCTGCGCCTCCAAGGTGGATGCTGAAGACTTGTCTGTCCTTCCAGCGGGCCAATCTTGATCGACTTGCTGGGCTTCGTCTGACTCGTAAAGCAGCAGGGAGAAAGTCGGCGCATCTGGTCGCTCGAGACTATCGCAGTGTGCTCGCTTCATCGTTCGACTCCTTTGCGAGTTGCCGAGCGACGTGGGAAGCTGACATTCGCAATAGGCAAGAACAGCAACGAGTCTTGGATACCTTCTCGGTCGATGAGCTGGCTCAGCACTGTCTTGATCTGCTTATTTCCTGTGTAAAAGGTGGGTACTTCAAAGCCAAGCTGCTTTGATTCAGCTGATGAAAGCTCACAGTGTTGATTTTGTAGACTGGGGGCTCGATCCTGATCCTCTCTTCGAAGCGCTCAACTTGTGTGGGCGTCACTGTCATGGGAAGGCTGCGATTCGAATCGCGGAGCAGAAGTTCAACGCGTACGCATCAAGTAAGTTCACGGCTGGGAAAGGTATTCAACCTGGTAATACTAACACACGTGTGCATGACTATAGAGATGAACGAGGTCCATGGCAAGCAGAGCGTGCTTACCTTGCGCGAGGAGATTTCCCAAGAGCTCGAAGACTTCGAGAAGCTCTTGGCTCTGCGATGCCTCAACATGGCAGTCGACGACGCCGTCACTATTCCAACAAGCGAGTTGCTCCACATCATGCTGAAAGGGAATCTGGACGAGGAGTACCTCCGCCATGGCCTCTCCACCGTGCTCCCGATCGCAAGCATTAACGAGAAGCACGATCTCGCACGCAAAATGCTCTACGCATACGCCAATTCCTCGTACGGGGACGCATTCAACCTGATTTGCTGGAGCTGTTTGGACGTCGCCGAGAACGTCACCGTGGAAGCCGCGCGGTTCCTCGACAAGATCACCCGGCCCACAACCGAAAACGACGACGTTGAAGCACGCTTTATCCCTGAATCTGCATCTTTCCAGCCTTCCAAGAAACCCAGCAGCCAGCCTTCCGAGTCTCTGGCCGCTCGAGCGCTGTACTTGTTCACCGGGTCGCAAGCCGTGCGGTTCCTGCAGTTCTTGGCCAAAGTGGCGCACTTCAACAAGTCCATCCAGAAGCGCGTACTGGCGCATGTCGCCCCATACGCTGACAAGTTCGAAATGCATCGACTTGCCAGCGCTGTCTGCTCCCTTGACGACTTCTCCGTCGTCTCGAAGGTTTTCGACAAGTGCTTCTCCCTTGAGGCTCTGCAAACCTGTACACCTGTATGGACGCAGTACAAAACCCTCTTTGGAGAGCAGAAAAGCTCGAAAGCCATGGATTCCACCAAGATCCTGGCACTCGAACACCTACAAACTCCAGATCCTTGAAGTCCAAGGGGTAAGCTACGTATATTACGCGAGCCACTCACTTTTTCTCCTTGCAACTTTGTCACCCTTCGGTCATTTTTCTCCATTTGCCGATATATCTACCAGAAAGAACCATAAAATATAAACAAGCATTAGTTAAAATAACCATTATATAAAAATCACGAGGAGCTGGATTTGCATACCTGTCAATCTACATGCTCCAATCCCCGGTAGCAGAACGCTTGATCTTGGAGTTTGTATTGGCAGCTGCAACGCTTATTCTTCCGCCACGGGTTCGGGCGTGGCCAAGTGGCCGCGAGACTTCTTGATGTAGTCCGGGATGATGGGGCCGTCGTACTGGTCCGTGGGCAGTCCCATAGACCGCCGCAGCGGCACCACCACAAGCGGCAGCGAGAGGGCCACCGCACCGATGGTGCACGAGAGCACCACCATGGGCTCGCGGTCCAGGTAGTGGCGGAGGAACTTGGCGAAGACCATTGCGCGTGTGTCTTGGACGGACTCTCCTTCTGCGGCCACGGACCGCTCGTACACTTTAGGGTGGACCACACCACGGACAGCACCGACGGAATAACCTGCGGTAATGTATATTGTATGTAATATGAGAGACTTGATGCTGATTGGGTGGCAAGTTGAAGTGGCAAGTTGCCTTTTTCGAAAGGAGTTTCTTGCGACTCAGAGATATATTCCCTGAATCCGTTCTTGGCGCGAGTTGCTATCCGTTTTCCGGCGTCGATGAAGGGGTCATCCAATGGATGGAGACGCAGGGGCGAGCCATGCGATGTGTTGGTCGATGTTCGCTATTGATAGGAGAGTAAGACCACGTCGCACGCGTCTTGGTGGTCGGAGTCAAGATAGCAAGAAACCTGAGACTGAGCTGGTGGTTGTGAAGGACCGTGGCGACTAATTCCAGCCTTGCTAGGCTGGTAACTCTGCGTAACACCTCCAGCGAATTGATCCGACCAGCTACTCTCTTTGGCATCGTCAGTTCGCTTTTTGCCTCCTGCAGCTCAAGGCACAACCCCAGCTCTCCTTTTCTCGGTCGGTCCCTTCGGCTCTTCATCCTCGTTGCGTCGCAATGGGCAACGAAGGCGTCGACGCTTCACAGGTCAAGATGGGCATCTCCGCGAGGGCGGGCAGCTGCTGCAGTTTGAGCAACAAGAGCTGCCTACTTTCGGTGCTCGGCTTCATCTTCGTGATTCTCAACCTGGCGGCGCTCTGGGCGCTGCACTTCGCAGATCGCCCGGTGATCAAGGGGAGTCTGCGATCGGCAACGCGCTTCTCGACGACTCTGGGTGCAACGGATGGGGTCACGCCTAGCGTTGGCGATGCCGTGAGCTTCAACAACGACAACGTCCTGCGCACTGGCGCCGGCACCACCGCGTACCTCAACAAGTTGACTCTTGATGCGGATGCTACCAGTTTCAACTACGTTAACTTCGCGCCTATGGGCACGTCGGACGCGTACTACACCACAAATGTGCTGAGTTACGTCAGCACCACGACGGCCGGATCCAAGAATTTTGTCACGACCCTATCGTACAATGAAAGTTCTAAGGAACTCACCAAAGGAGAAGCTTACGAGACCACGGGTGCTGCTCGCGGGTTCGCCCCCCTTTCCGACACGCAGATGGTTGTGCTCACGCTCTACGTCGCCAGCAACTGGTCAAGTTACAAGGCTAGCGTGGTCCCAGCAACGCTTGATGGCTCCACCGGCAAGATCACACTCGACAGTGCCAAGGCCAAAGACGTCACCACGAAATCTGTGACCAATAACATCGCACCGCTCTCCAGCAGTACCTTCGTCGTGTTGTCTTACAACACATACGACATCGTCGAAGGGTACTACCAGAGCGCGAAGGTGGGCTCTGTCGCCACCGACGGCACCATCACTTTATCCGAGACTGCTGAACCCTTCGGCGAGCAAAACACCAAGTTTTTGATGACTACCTTTGGCTCTCCTTTGGCACTCAAGACACTCGCAACCGACTCAAGTGCTGGGTTCCTCGTCCCATACTTCAATGTGCTCTCGGGTGCGCCTGGCGGCACCAAGACCAATGCCGATCTGACTGGGCTTTGCGTGACTTCCTCGACACTGACTCACTCTACGATGACACTCGATACCTTCACAACTGGCGTCTGCAACGAAGCCTACCGTCCAGGGCAGTACATGGACTCAATCGCTCTGAGCGACGATACCATGACCATCATCTTTCTCGACGAGGCTAACAGCAACGCGCTCACTCTTGCTACGGTGAAGGTCGTCGACTCGACCCCCAAGTTCATGACCAGTTTCGTGTTGGACGTCTCTGGTGACTTGGACTTTGGCGTGGCGTACCCATACTCCACCACGCCACGTCTCCGTCTACTGTCCGGCAACCGCCTCGCGGTGAGCTTCCTCAACCCCAAGCTGGCCGGTCGACTCAGCGTCCACATTCTTGGGTATTCGGCATCGTCTCTGACTTTCCACGAGATCAGCCCGATCCTGCCGGTCGCTCTGCCGAGCTTCTCGCTGGCTGTGTCAGATAGTGCCAAGACAAGTGGCACTATTACCCACGACCTGATTCCTGTGGGGTCTGACAGCTTTGTCACGGCTTTCGTTGGCGGTCGCGAAGACATCGTGCACCAGAACTTCGCCGTGGTTGAGGCGTACACCAAGCCTGTTGGCATTGTGCAGTCGTCCAGCAGCGACAAGGCCTCGATTGCTACGCAAGGCAATGTCAACATTGACGGGCTGACTGCTGGCGAGTTCCACTACGCCACCACCTCGGGTGCTGTCGTCGCCACGGACAGCACGTCTTCGGACTCCAACTCGGCCGAATACGTCTACGCCGCAGGCAACTCGGTGCTTGTCACGACAGACTCCCGCATTGGCATGGCTATCGACGACGACACGCTCTTCGTCTCCACCTCCTTCTAAGAGCTAGATCCAGTGATCCACCCCAGCACGACGTCTAAGCCATCGGAAGCTACGCGATTCGAGCCACCACTATAAGCAGCGCATCCACGCTGTCAGCACCTAACATTCATCACCTGAAGCATCAATGCACTCCATTTACACAGTACATTCCGTTCTTGTCCTTGCGTCCGTTACTCGTTACTCCAGGCCAAGCTTGGACCCGTCTCGGCGTATACGCAGGATAACCCGACGCCGGTGTAGATGCATGGGAAGAGAAGACTCGACTGCTCCTTTCACGGCGATCGATGGGTCCGCAGCATCAGCGACGCTGATCAACTTGTCCATGTTTGAAGTCGCAGCGCTACGTCGAGACTTCGAGAGACTGAGCGTGGACGATCTCACTGCCCTGGCCAGCTTCCCGGCGGAGCCTCATGAACTCATCGGTCGGGTCGTTGCAGTCACGCATTGCTTGCTTCTGTCCCTTTCTCCCGAACACACAACGCTCGAGCTACGTGCCCCACCATGGCCACTTCTGCGCCTTCAGCTGCTGGAAAACACTCGCAAGATCTGGCGAAAGCTACGAAAGCGAGCCTGGCAGCTGGAAACTGGTGCTAAGGCTCTCTCTCCGGTACAAGTTCGTTTCGGATGCAAGGAGCTCGTGCCTTTTATTCTACCAGCAAAGCACCAGAGTCGTCGCTACCATGGAGCGTGGCAACTTGAAAGAGTGGCCCAAGTGAGCACGATCGCAGCCTCACTCGGGGCTTGGGTCGTGTTCTGCCTTTGCTGTTCGGTATCGTCGCCAAATCTCCGTTTCCACGAACCCCCCTCTCCTAGTTTGCAGCCCCCTCTCAGTGTCACTGTTGTACCACAATTCAAGCCGATCCCTTGTCGGTCTTCCAGACGAATTGGCATCAAGATTGGCGGCCGCTTCCTGCTCTTCCACGCTCGCTTTCCCAGTTACTCGAGCGCTCACCAAGCCGCAACTACTGAAACACTCGAATGGTCTGTCCACTGTCTCGCAGCTAACCGAATAGGACGGAAACAGAGCCACACTTCGGGAATGGAGCACGCAAGCTCTTCGGCAGAGCCGTTCTCGCTGAATGCCTCGTGGTGGAAACCTTTTCATGCAATCGAGACGCAGCCTTCACGAAAGAATGCTGTGAATCCTGTGGTATTGAGTCGTTTGGCTCTGCTGGCTCAACAATCTCTGCTGCTTCAACTGGGCTTTCACGAACATGCTTTCGAGCGTCCAGTGCAGGATATCCCCCACTTGAGAGCGTCGCGGTCATTCCCGCCTGCATTCACTTTGAAATTTGACGTGGTGGCGACGGATTCGCAGTCGCAGCTCTCTCTTCTGGGCATCGGGGAGATCTGGGTCATGACGGAAACAACGGCGGCTGAGCTGCGTCTTCAGCTCACCTCGGCCATCGCTTCTCGTCTCCTGAATACCGTCGACCAGCAAAGCAACTTCCGATTCCTGTATCGAGGATCACTTCTAGCAGTCTCGCAGGAAAATCATCTTGCTGCAGTGTCACTACTACCGTTCGCCGTGCTTGTTGTTAACAGCAATGAGGTAAGACATCATCGCCCGTCACAGCTCTGGCGTCACCAGTGTGAGATCGCGCAGTCCCTCGTGAATGCTGGGCTACCCGACAACATCCCGCAGACTCACCAAGGTCAGGTTCTTGGTACAACGACCTTCGCTCCTCAAGTCTTCGCGATGCGTCAGCCATTCACGTCGACAGCAGCGGACCAAAGCTCAAGGACGAGGAAAGTCTCAACTTCTTCGGTTATCGTCGAGATGTTCACGCATTGGCAAGCATTTGTGGCCTTCCAGCAGCTACAGGATTCCTCGGTACTTTTCCAGCTTCCCCAGCGCTCTCCGAAAAAACTTGCGAAATCACCACATAAACTGCCGAAGCCTCGTCGAAACAACGGCCACGAGGAAGAAAGCGTGCCGTTCGGACCACAACCCATACCGCTCCCTCGAAAGGTACGTGATTCTTGGAGCTCTGGCCTGACAATGGTTCAATTCCTCACATTTTAAAGTGACTTCTGTACGTAGAAATTCAACTGCAAGAAAGAATGGTTGCTGCCGCTGTACGCCGTCGTTAATGTAGTGTCCCCAACCACGGCCGTGTTGAAGACGCCGTTCTACCAAGACGTAGAACGCGTTCTTGCTTCAACTTGCCGCCTCGTCCTGGCTGAAGAAGCAAACGTGATCCATTTCACCCGCCTCAATTCGATGACGTCTGAGCGTGACGCCTTGGGCGTCAACCTCACGGTATTTGACATCGCATTCTTGCGCGATGAATCCTGTTCGTTGGAGTCGCTGATGAAGTTGAGAGAAGCCTACGTCTGGCTCGTCCTGCCGCGTAAACCTCACGTTAATCCTCATGTTCCTCCACTGCCTACAGAATGGATGATCGACCTGTACCGGTTCGTCCTGCACCCGACGTACGACTTCCAGTTGTCAACCTGTCCGCAAGTCAGTCATTTCCGCGTGCGCGTGCCTTGCGACGTAGCTGAGCGAGCCATTGAGGCTGCATTCTGGAGTAAGGACGTCGACTGGACTCCTTCAGTGAGCTCCACAGACCTCTACTCCACTGTACTGCGTCAAATCTTCGATGCGCTGTGTCGCTCTCATCCACCAGCATTCGGCGCCGACAGTGTCAAGTTCGGCAAGTTGCTGTACGAAGCCCAGATCCAACCCACTCTGCTGAGTATCGGGGACGCTGCATTCCTGTTCGCCAGCAATCTCACGCCAGGGTTCACGTACGAGATGGACTTTGACGGCTTCGTCCGCGCCATCGAGTGGCTGGCCCAGCAGTTCTACAGCGAAGGTGGCAAGAAGGGCCCACGCAAGACGGTGGCTGGCACTCAACACGCGATGGTGAAATGGCAGCTTTCACGACGGAGTGAACGAGATAACCGAGGCCGCTTGTTGGCGTCCTTACGGCGATTCTGCTACGAAACTCTCGTCCATCTGCCAAGCTTGACTTCCACTTGGCACAGCATCATGGATTCCTGGCGGCTTGAACGGAAGCACCAGCTTATGCAGGAGTATACACTGCAGTACTGTGCCGCGACTCGCTTGCGAGCGAGCTGGATAGGCTTGATCACGTGGCGGATCTTCTTGCAGCGACGGAAGCGCATGAGAGAGGAACGCCTAGCAGCGACGAAGCTCCAGCGAATTGCTCGTGGACGGAAAGACTACTTGGAGTACCATCGTGCCCGTCGCATTGTAACGAGAACGCAGCTTCGGATCCACGCTCGGTCCGAACTGCGACGACTGCGAGCAGAGCGTGCAGCCTTCATTGAGCGTATGAGGATTCGTATGGTGAAGTGGATGCGCCACCACCTGTGGCTTCTGCGCGAGTGGAAGAGGCTGAACGCGGAGAAGGCTGCAAGGCGCGATCGTATCCGTGAAAAGAGACTACGCCGGCTTGGCGTTGCGGTGTTCCCCTTGGAGACTTGGCGCGTACGTTGCTCGCTGTATCGAGCCAAGCCTGAGCTGATCGACTCGTCCAGCGAAGCGTACGAACTCGAAGTCGTCGACCCCGTTCACTCGTGGGGGCACATCTTCTGCGTCTCGCAGCAACAGCTTGATCGGTTCGTTGCTGAGGAGGCTGATCGCCAAGCGGTGCAGCTTCAAAGTGGGCTCTCAACAATGGCTGATCCCGTGACAAGATTGCCACAAAGCTCCGTGTCTGCTGTGATAATGCAGAGTAAGCTTCCTCGTGGTCGCAAGCAGGTGGACTCTTCCATCGTGAGAGACTTGGTTGCGCACCCGGAGCTGAAACCAAATATTATGCTACTCGCACTAGCACGACGGATGTTCATTCTGCACGATACGCAGAGGAATCCTGTTACGTTGCGCTGCTACTTGAACCCGGCAGATACGTCACTGGGGAAGGTACGCGAGACGACATGTTGCACCGTTGATTCCTCGCGAGATAACTTCACCTATCGGTTTGTTTCTTCGCATTCGTGTGATGCAGCTCGTCTTCAAAGGCGCTGTTCGGTCTGAAGTGCTTCATGGTGGCATCCACGGAGAGAGGCTACCGGTAATCCAGCGTCATGTTATTCGAGTTTTGGAGTGGGCTGGTACCTTCAAATTCCTCACGTACACACCCGCAACATCGGCAAGACACCGATACGACCTTGATGCATCGTTCGTTCTCACTGTTCTCCAGTTTTCACGTTTCCAATCAATGCGCTTAAGCGTCTCAGAGGCCGACCATGTACTGGATGTGGATAGCGAGGCTTCTACGTCGGCAAGTGGAGCGCCGTTATCCGTTCCTTATGAAATCTACCGCGTCTTGAATGGTTCCCACAAAGCCCTCGCGCTCCAGTGTATCCTCAGCTACGTGATGAAGTATGGAGTACGCAAACCGACATACGCAATGATGCCTCACGTGGTTGCAGAGCGGGAGCGACAACGCAAAGAACTCGAGTCACAACAGCGCAATGCCATGCTTGTCCGTGAGCAGCACCTTATCGTAAAGGTTCAGGCAGGCTTCCGGCGACGTATCGCGAGAAGAACTCGACAGCAGTTCGCACTGGTACGTTTTCCTTGAATAATGACGCAGATACAATGACAATATCCTCAAGGTGTTTTGGCTTGGACATCGCAGACTTCGTACAAGAAGGAGTTTGACTGTGAAAGCGGCAAACTCGTGTACGTTCAGCTGTTCAAGTCAGGCACTCGGCTTGTTCTTGGTGAGCGAAAGCCCTACAGCCTCTTTGACCAAGACGTGCCTTTGCCGCCAGATGAATGGCAGCTCGTCTCTGCTTCAAATGCTGGTCTTCGCTTCCTCAATCCACATCGCGGGGTTTACAGCCGCTACAACGACATCCTAGCAGCAGCTCTCATCCAGAAATGGTTTCGTGGAACGATGTGGAAGGGGATCAACGACTGGAAGCTGCAGGATATCGCGCGTGCGCTGCATTACCACAGCAATGTGCAGAAACCCAAGAACATGGCCGACCCTGAACAACTCGAAAACCTTAAGCGATACGGTCTCCAACTTCACGTTATGCAGCACCAGGTAAGGGACACACGTTCTCACTTCACGCCCAGGAAACTCTGCCGTCGCCTGACTTGTGTTCGCCTTTCTTGTCGCTTGAATGCGCTGTCGTCAGTACAAAGCTGCGTACTCCATCTACGAGGCTGCACTGAAAGTAAGTTCCCCACGTGACATGCCTCTCAGTTAAGGTTCCTGATTGTCACGGTGTCCATCCTTTTGCAGCTATCGCCCGACGATCCTCAATCGCTGGCGTTGATGGCAACACTGCTCGTCATGTCATGTCGATACCCCGTCGCACAGTCCTGGCAGCGTGCGACGACGCTCCTTCGGCAGGCCCGCGACTTGGCAGGAGGTGATTTCGCCAGTAGATTGCACGACTTGGAGCAGAACGGATTCCGATGGGCTTTGTTCCTCCAGCCTAAGAACCCTCACGTGAGCTGTCAAATCCTGCCGCGGATGACCGTTATGCGACTGATCCATTCGAAACTTTTCACGCAGGCCATCGCAAACTACGCAGTGTTTCTCCAGTGCGTTCACCTCGATATCAATAAGGTACGCCTTGCCGCTTCGTTGTGGCCTGCCTTACACAGTTTAACCTTCTTTCCACTCACCGCAGGCGGAGCTCCTCTATCGCCGGGCACTGGACCTGGATCCAGTTAACGATCTCTTCGTCATAAACTTCCAGCGTTTGCAAGCTGAGCGAGCTGCTGGTCGAACGTACGCGTTTGCAGGACCGGGAAGACTTGCTGTGCTCGCTGGAGGCGATCGCCCTGCAAGTCCCGAAGGCCATCACCCAGATCCGTGAAATTGCTGCCAAAAGCTTTTGAGTATGACAACGGCTACATCTTCCTCGCTCACTCGCAGGGTGGTGCCATTTCGCTGGCGCGGCGATGACGGCGACTGCAAGTGGGCACCGCTCTACAATGACCACCTGTACGCCGTTCTTCACTGAATAATGCCGCGGGTGCGGTGGTGCGAGGTATCGCTCTGACGAACTGTGCACGTTCGGATAGGGGTGGTAATTGAAGCACCAAGTTGAAGAGGTTTCTAAGACACAAATGCAATGGCCAAAGCAGTTGATAGCCATGCCTCCAAGAAAATGCTATTTGGAGAGGTTATATAACCCTTGGATCCCAAACAAGTTGAATTCGTTCAGTCTCCTTCCCTTTCGCCCATTCAAACGGTTGCAGGAGTCCAGCTCCAGTTACCGTTGAGATTTTGAGTGTGTTTTTCTCGACCACAAAGAATATCTCCAATTTCTTCACCTCAAAACTTTGCGATTTGGATTCGGACAGCTTCTTCAGCCATCTGTAAAAGTAGTCGATACGAAAAGAATGCTTGTGGGCACTCGTCACTTGCACGAAACGCACGTGCTGAGTGCGTTTACACACCATGATAGCGTCGTATCCACCTTGGTTCCATTTTTCAGGCTTAATCCATACCGGGTGAGCAGAAGAAAGCGCAGGTATGCCATCCGCAGCCACAATAGCTGATTCGCCCCAGTCAACCTTGTTTCCTGCCGCATCGACAAGAGCGAGACCGCCATGTCGAAGACTTGCGAAGAACACCATCTCGTGTTGGAGCATCATCCAGCTTCAGCACTTGGGTTCAACATCAACACAACCAGTGGTGACACCAGATATATCAGCTAGTCTGTCTGGCTTCTAAACAGCCAGTAGCCCATCAAATACATCACTTCTCTTTCAGCATCAAATCCAACAAGCCTCGCCCCCTACTTGGCTTCAGCACCAGCTTCGCACTGTTCCAACATCTCCAGCATCCATCCATCCAGTGCTGGGTTTGAACTATCTCGATGCGTCGACATGAACTTCTTGATAGCCTCTGGGCCGCATCGGACGGCAATCTGTGTCGCTGCATACTGACTGATCACAGGCAATACAGCACCGACCGCATGCGGGCGCTGGAACCTCGCATGTAGGCGATTAATGCTCGATGATGAACGCTGACCGCTTGTTGCAAGAGTCGCAGCATCATTCAATGAATCCACGGCACTGGACAATTTCTCCATCACAGTCGCAGTACCTAAGCCGAACATATAACGACAGGAGCCACCTGCGTAATGGTACTTGGATTCTACCATAGCTGCGCGGGACATCTCTTCACCCGGCAACATTTTAGATGCATCCAGATATGTCGACACATTATTCCATACCTCATCATCCTCGATCGCAATATGGTATTCGTTCAACGTCCACGACCAGACATTGAATTCCTTTGCGCACATCCGGATGTCTGTTCCCTCTTGAACTTTACCACGAGAAGCTATCGAACAAACAAACGCCAGCCGTCGCTTGACACGATCTATCTTCAACCATCGGTGACACTTGACTGTCAGCTCAATGAACGAGTCTCCAGCTGTCCAGCCATCAACAAGCAGCAGATGCTTCTTGCTATCGTCGACTTGCAAAACGTCGTCTACTTCCGCAACCGTGATGGTTCGTGTCTTTCTTTCTTCGTTGATAAGACGCACGCATTTCAGCTTCATGAACTTCTCCCTATGAATCCACGTAACGATCCATTCGCTTCTGTCCACAGTCGACGCGAATGCCATTGCAGTGGTTGACTTTCCCGCTCCAGGAGGGCCGAGAATCCAGCCCAAATGACCTTCGTTCAATACCTCTTCGCGCATGAACTCGAATTGGCGGTGGAATGTGGGCCTGCAGTAGAGCATCAAGCGAACGGGTGGAAGTCCAGACTCTTCCACATCTTCTTTCTCCAGCAGGAAGGACCGTGACTCCGGGTCATACACGTGTGATCCCCACCGAGTCGACCGCCACTCCAGGCGCGGCTTCTTATTGGCTACCGCAGCTTCTGGAACCACCACCGATGCCACGGTGCGAGGAGCAAGATGCTGCGTCGGCACTTCCACGATGAGCGCCTTTTTCTTCGATCCGCCAAGCGTACCAATCGACGAATCCTCTTCCAAAGTGTTCTCCTCGTGGTCATACGCTGCTCTGTTGCCGTATATGCGCAATTGATCCGCTACGACACCCTCGAGGATATCCGGCTTTTCACGACGGTATTTTCCTCGGATCGCCTTGCGGAGATCAATATCCCTGACACCGTCCGCTGACACTGATGCTGTCTGGGTATTCGCGAACGCGCCGCGAGTTGCTGCATCCACTAGCTGGAACCACACCTTCCGCGCCATCTCTTCTTTCTTACCACAACTTTCCTGTGAGTCTTGGTGGCAGTCGCTACCCCTGCAGGCGACAGCGCGTGATCGTCGCTTACCTGCTTGGTTCGCTTGTCCCTGCTTCGACCCCCTTGCACCTCCTTGCTGCTGTGCGGGGCTTTCCTGCGGTCTTCTTTTTCTTTCTGGCGATGGCTGAGAACAATCACAAAATAACCTCAGCTGAGGTTTTATTCTCTGAAATTTATTTCAGAGTTCTACCGGGGTGCGATTCTCTATCAAGAACGAATAGTAGCAAGCAACAACTCGATCAACAGCGTTGGCCCAAGAATGGACTCCAGAATCGGATAACTCTCAACAAAGTGAGAAATACCTGCCCAAAGCGGTGCGACTGACGCAACCTATAAACTTCGACAGTGCTACGATAGCGTCGTATCCACCTTGGTTCCATTTTTCAGGCTTAATCCATACGGGGTGAGCAGAAGAAAGCGCAGGTATGCCATCCGCAGTCACAATAGCGGATTGACCCCAGTCAACCTTGTTTCCTGCCGCATCGACAAGAGCGAGACCGCCATGGCGAAGACTTGCGAAGAACACCATATGTAAGTTCATCGTCAAAAGCGATAATAAATATAGAGAAATAATAACAGAACCAAAAGTGACAGCAAGATCAAGATCGTGCGGGTATTTAGGGAGTCGTTTGAAGCGAATTACTCTATCTACACATCTAACAAGTAGTGCAGGACAGCATATCGCTAGTCGTTGTAGACCCGTGCCCACTCGCAGCCATTGCTGTCACGACTCCAACAGCCGTGGTTGACGTTTTCGATTTCGTGGAGGAAGAGGCTGCGACGGTCATCCAGGGTCTTCAAGCCGAACGTGTCCGACGTGTACTCCAGCATCTCGTTCATGTTGACAACGGTCAGGTTCACTTCGTTTTGCTAAGATAAAACGAAATACTTCGTAGGGGATGAAAGGTCGCATTCTTGCCGCAAAGGCACTTAGTTGCTCAACATGATCGGTTCCGCGTCCTCGACTAGTCCGAAAATGCAACGACATGACGAGAAGTCTCCCAGCTTAAAGAAAACGGTGACCCTCTCTGGTTTGCGAGCAACCTTCGTGATTTTTCCAGTCTTGCTGCCTCGGAAATCGATGACAGCGTGTGCCTTTGCTGCAAGGGCAGCATATTTCCCGTTTGGAGCGCATCGAGAGATATGCTCGCCGATCTTGTCACCATTGACGAGCAACTCGATTCCCCACCGAAGATCTCCATCCAAGTAGAAGTCAATCTCTCCTCTGATGCGCTGACTACGCTGATGGGGCAAAGCAGGAAATACCTTTGAGAGCTCGGGGCAAATTGAGCAGCCCGTTTCGTCCAGAGTGCAAGGTCCTCCATAAACTGATGCTGGAACGTGGCTTCTGTCGGGAAGTCATTATCGTCAACAGTCGACTGTCTGAGCATTCTTGCCGACATGTTCCGAATCACCTTCCTGATGAGTTCGTTCAGCGACGACGGATTGTCTTGTCCACGCTTAGGAAATAGGTACTTGGAGAAGTACCTTGTGGCCAACGGCGACGTAAACTTCACACACGACGTCGCATCTTGAGTTATAATGCCTGCCTTCATCAATCGTGTAAGGCAGCTTATGTCATCACAATGCGTCGGCGGAGGCATCGAGTCATCCAGCAAGCACTTGATCAGGAAAGTCTGAAGTTCGGTACTTAAAGGGACTGCATGCCTCCTGCCATACAATCGACCCATCGCCTGCATCGCTTTCTCGGAGAAGCAAAACGCCAGCACTTCTTGTTGATGCGGAGACGTCTTCTCAAAGAATTCCACGGCATTATCGATAAAAATCCGTAATGCACAGATGTGCCCGGCGCACTCTCGGATAATCACCTCTTCCACCGCTGGGCTCCTAAGCTTCGCGGGTAGTCCATTATCCAAATCAAAGAGTTGTCTTACTTCCTCGTCGCCAAGCAAAAGATCACGCCTCATAATCCTTTTCCGAAAGCTCCGGAAGTCAACAGAACTGTCTGGCCACTCGCTTTCAAGTGAATGCGTTGCGGAGGTAACAAAGCGGACGTTCGGTGGGATCCACGACAAAGCGCCCTTTACCAGCAAGGACCAAAACGACACGTCATGATACTGGCGCTGAGAATCGTCCAGAATTACCACAATCATCGCACCAGTATCAGGCAGCAGACACGTTTGCTTCGAAACATCAACACCAAATTGGCTGAGGATTCGACTGGCTGGACCCGAGTGGTTCAACGAGACTGCCACACATTGAATTGCAGGATACCGGTGGCGAAATAATGTCAACAGCGAAGTCTTTCCGGACCCGGAAGGAGACGACAACAGCACAAAATTCGTGGCGAGAACGGCGTCGTGAAGTTGTTCTACTAACGCATCGCGTGGTAGATGAGGAAGTTGCACGTTGATTCCTTCGGAGTACGGTCGAAACGTTGCAAATATCTGAGTAGGCGGCGGCTTTTGCTCCGGAACCACCACCGATGCCACGGTGCGAGGAGCAAGATGCTGCGTCGGCACTTCCACGATGAGCATCGCCTGGGTGTCAAGATCATTCAACAGCGACATCGGCTCCAACGGCTGGATATTCTCGCCGTCATACGCTGCTCTATCGGCGAAGACTCGCAGATTAGCTGCTATCATATTTGAGGGTAGGATGGACTTGAGTTGATCCCAGACTGCCTTGCGCAGATCATCAATATCCCTGACACCGTCCGCTGACACTGATGCTGTCTGGGTATTCGCGAACGCGCCGCGAGTTGCTGCATCCACTAGCTGGAACCACACCTTCCGCGCCATCTCTTCTTTCTTACCACAACTTTCCTGTGAGTCTTGGTGGCAGTCGCTCCGCGGCGGCAGGTTAAATTAACCGCGCGAAGCGGGACCTTTTTTGGTGTTTTAAGGCTGAGAGCCCATTTTCAGATCCCTTAGCTCATTACTTCAATATGTAAGTTTATACCATATCTTGGTTTGTTCTCTGAAATTTATTTCATAGTTCTCTGGATTTTATCCAGAGTAGTTGGGGCGGTACGAGTGCTCGTGCAATTCTCTATACACCAGTATAGATTGTATAGATCTATATCTATACCTCACATGCTCCATAATAACTATGTTTACTGAACCTGTCAGATATAATACCTGTACGGATTGCATAGAAACCTGTCGTGATGTTACCTGTGTCTTTTACAGCAGACACTTTATTAATCAATCCGGCCTCTCCGCCAATCAAAAACGAATATTTGTACGGTCGATTACCTTCGTTCGACACGCTCGACAAGGTGGGGAAGACAAGGATATTGGTCGCTGAAGCCAGCATGCCGACGCATGAGCTGCTTTTCATGTTATCTAGCGATGAATACGAGTATGGCAGTGTTGTTTGAAGTATCCATGGAGTTCAAAGCCAGATGCTGGAGCTGTGGCCACTATCCATCGCCTTCCTAGTGGTGTTTGTGTGCATCTGTTGCGTCCTCGTTGTGGCAGCTCGAACCATTTTTTCACGTAGCAGAGCGCAAGTTGCTCAAGCTCCGCTTACAAGCTGTGTGGGGTGTGTTCTACATGGACTGCACTTAGGGTGGGCGACTCTTCTTTCTACTGACTGTAGTTCAGCAGATCTGCATGGGTCTTTGTATGGGGATTCTGGACGACAGCATGCTGATTCTGGTGCTACTGGCTGCGCTTCACGCCGTGTTTCTCTTTGCATTCATTCTGGTGGAACCATTTCGCACTGCTTCTTCACTTGCCAAGCTCGCCACCTATGCAGTTACTGCTCTCAAGCTTGTCAACTGGGCGTTGGCTTTCGCGTTCCTTCCTTCGTCGACATTGTCAGTGTCCGGGCTCTTTCGTGTGGTGAATGCCGTCATTGGCCTCAACACACTGGTCGTCATCCTGTGGTGCTTCCGCCACCTCTTGATCGTCGGGAGCTGGCATTGGAGTTCCTGCAATATTTCAAACCGACTCAAGACGCTTTAGCGGAAACGGAGAGATTGTACAACATGGAAAGCACGTAGAACAAGGAAAATCCAGAGCTTCTCCGTGCCTTG
>JAABLK010000477.1:0-26216 GCA_012295415.1 Phytophthora chlamydospora
TCGGTGCCGTGCTCCTTGACGACGGGCGCCGTGGCCTTGAGGATGGCGATGGTGGAGGCGGACATGGGCTTGGGGCCGATAGACGGCTTTACAGCAGTTGTTGGCAATTCAGTGTTATCGGGTGTGTGCACCATTGGTATTGGTATCTAGTGGAGCTTGATCCCGGTGTGCTTGAGGCGGCGAATCGGGAAATGAGCTCCTTTGCGAATATCGCTTCAGCGATCGATCGGCGTGGCTGTTTGTTTTGATAATACCGAAGATCTGAGTGACATGCGTATTGCATCAGCTTTCCAAGAGCTCGCAGGCGAGTGGCAGCCCGCGCCTCACACTAGTCGCTGGTCACTCATCTTCACTTCAAACTTCAAACTTCAAAGCTCGCTATGGATAGCAGATCGTTTGCAAAGATCGGCAGTTTCAGCGTGAGTTATCAGAAAATACTCGGTGGATGCTTCGCTTCATGAAGGATGGTACGCCTACAAGACATCGGGCACTTTAGGTGGGGCCGAGCGTGTAGCACCGCCGAACGAAGTATGCCGGGCACATGGAGAGTCGCAGGAAGGCAGGTATTATTGCACGAACTGCCGAGATCCCGGTGGCTCTTTTCATATTTTCAAGCGGATTCACTGCGCGTTGTCAGCAGCGTAGCGAAATGGCGTCAAGAGCGTAGCAGCAGCCTCATGGTGTATGTACTCGCAAAAACGCGCTGCATCACCGGACTGGTGGTTGCTCAGTACTTGCTCGTCACGAGCCCAGGCCAGGCGAGGCCTACGCGGATCTCGTTAGCGGGTTTCATTGACCCCGTAAATCATCGAGTGCTGGCAGAGCTACGTCGATAGTCGCACCTCGAGCAACGGTGTTGCCAGCACGCAAGGCCCCAAACACGTACTCGTGGTACCGTGTACCGTTCGGGCGGTGTGGTGTGCGTGTCCTTACTACGACGGTGCTTGGTCGAGGATGAGTGACCTGCCGCGGCGCGCATTGGGCGTTGGCGCCAAGTTGCCAGGCCGCACGTGCATACAGCAGGTGAGCCAGCCAGGACCTCCTGGAGACCAGGTGATGCTTGCTGTCTGCAGAAGCCTGACCAGCACGAGAAAATTATAAATACGTCCAAAACACACCACCAGAATCCCGGCGGTGAACTGCAGCGAGTACGGTGCCGGAGCAGCCACCAAATACTCACGCCTGTGGTATTATTTGCCACCGCAAGATCGACCACCTGCACGCTGCAGTTGCAGCAGCAGCGCCGATAAGATAAGATAAGACAAGCCAACCCGGAGGCATTTGCGGATGACTCACGGTCATGTCTTTGCGACCCGATGGGGGAGTTGAAGCGAGTGCTGATTGGCCGACCCGGCGCCCGAACGGGCGTTTGATGTGTGACCTTCAGAAACGGCTTCGAGCCGTTCCAGCGGTTCCTGTACAGGCATGGCCCATGCCCCCCATCAGGAACACCAGGACTCCGCGTGCGTGGCTTTGGCCCCTTCCGGCCTTCCCACCGGTATGAGGTGCGTTGGCGACCTCACTTCTCAATCGACCGCCTCCAGCACAACTCCAGCACCTGCCCGCAAGCAGAGCACCCGTCCACAGCAGCAGCCATGGCCCCCAACCAGCAGACCGCCGCCACGACTGTCGAAAAGCGCAGTGGCCCCAAGCCCATGTCCGCCTCCACCATCGCCATCCTCAAGGCCACGGCGCCCGTCGTCAAGGAGCACGGCACCGAGATTACCTCCACCATGTACGGCACGATGTTCTCCGAGTTCCCGGAGGTACAGAACCTCTTCAATATGTCGCACCACCGTGTTGCTGGCGCGACCAAGGGCGGCGCTCCTCCCGGAGTTTCTCGCCAGGCCACGTCGCTCGCCAACGCTGTGATCGGCTTCGCCGCCAACTGCGACCAGCTCGGCAACCTCGGTGACGCCGTTCCCCGCATGGTGCACAAGCACGTGAGTCTCGACATCCGCGCCAAGCACTACCCGATCGTGGGCGGCTGTCTGCTGCGCGCCATCAAGATCGTTCTGGGAGACGCCGCCACGGACGAGATCATGGACGCGTGGAAGGAGGCCTACTGGTTCCTTGCCGACCTCCTCATCCAAGCCGAGGACAACATGCGCGACGAGCTGGAGCAGCTGCCTGGCGGCTGGGCCGGCTTCCGCGAGCTGCGCGTGGCCCGCAAGGTGAAAGAGAGCGACGAGGTCACCTCGTTCTACCTCGAGAGCGCCGACCCGTCCAAGGGCCTCATGACGTTCCAGCCCGGCCAGTTCCTCTCGCTCAAGTTCGACAACCTGCAAAAGGGTCGCTCCATCGTGCGCAACTACAGCGTGTCATCCGCTCCGGGCCAGCACTTCTACCGCATCTCCGTCAAGAAGGAGTCGGGCAACACCGCGAACGACATCCCGGCCGGCGTGGTCTCGTCGCACCTGCACAACGACGTCAAGGTCGGCAGCATTCTGCACGTGGGCGTTCCGTGCGGCCACTTCTACCTCCAGCCGTCCACCAAGCCGATCGTGTTCGTGAGCGGCGGCGTGGGCTTCACGCCTCTGCTCAGTATGCTCGAGTCCCTCGTGGCGTCGAAGGTAGTCAAGCAGCCTGTGGTCTTCGTGCAATACGCCCGCAGTTCCAACGTCCGCGCGTTCGGCGAGCACATCGAGAGCATCGCCAAGCAGAATGATTTCGTCACGGCTCACACGGTGTACGGCAAGTTCGATGTGAACCAGCTGGAGAAGTTGCTGCCGTCCAAGGACTGCGAGTTCTACTTCTGCGGCCCGGCCGGCTTCATGACGGCCGTGTTCAAGTCGCTCAACAAACAGTGGGCGGTGCCGGCCGCTCAGCTGCACTACGAGTACTTCGGCCCCACGCAGGACATTGGCACGGACAACTCGACGCAGCGGCCGCCGGCCTCGTGCCCGTTCGCCACCTTCGACTACCACACGCGGCTCATGGCCAACAGTGACAAGCAGTCCCGCACGCGCTTGGTCGTCGCCGCTGCAGTCGCCGCATCTGCGGTGGTGGTCGCCTCGCTTCTGCGGGCGAGAAAGTAAGTCTCCAGCGTCGGAGTCGTTCAGGTACCAGTTAGCGCGCATTGGTGCGCACGTTCAGGTTCGAGAAGCAGAGACCTGCTCACTGAGCCGTCCTAATAAACATGCACATGATTCGTTTTCCTCTTCACGTTTGTGCGTCAAAAAGGCAAGTTGAAGTGACGCTTGATGTTAGGATGGTGTCGACCACACAATGGAGTTCTTGAAAAAGCTGGAAGATGTTGTGCAGCTGGCCGATTCCGTCTATGATCAGTTTGAACCACCGTTGCGTAAAATACTGAGCCCGTGGATGAACCTACACTTCGTTTTCAGTCGAAACAGGGGCAGAAATGGCAACTTCACATTAACTGACATGCAACGCAGTCAGCTCTTCACGTTGATTGACGACTTCAACGTTGCCCACCACAGTTCACATATCGTTGTCTTGTCACCACGAAGTAGAACCAGCACACGCTGGGTTATTGTAGTCCTCTTCGTCCGGAGCGTAGGCCATCACGAACAAGCGCACGAAGCTCTCGTTCTCGCTAACGACTGCGACCATGCATGCTGAGAGCTTCAGATACCACAACATCTGCCTGCACAGCGCAGCCAAAGTCTGTTTAGAACAAACCCCAACAAGAGCACGTCCACACGTACCGTATTCTCCACCAAGCTCCAAGCACGAAAACTCAAAAATGCCTTCAGGGGCCAGACTGCGACTCATGCATAATATGGGACTTGCGACCAAGTTCTCTGACATTTTCATTTCTCAACGTTGAAGTTGGGCTATCCTTGCAATGCTGCTAACCGCCACGGCGGATAATTCGCGAGGTTCTGCCCTTCGCTGCCTTGGTGCTCAGTGCCTGATGAATTATTATTTGTCGCTGCCTGCATGTTCTTGTCTGCGATGCACTCTTCAAAACCAGCAAGCTGCGTCTGAAGCTTCTGTGCTTGCTGCACGTGGCCAAAGAAGACGAGCATTTCCAGCAGAGCGCCAACTTCTTGAGCCAAAGCTGCGTTTGGTCGCAGCTCAGACAACTGCTGTGCGACGTACGCTTCCTCTTCGGCACTACCTTCTTTCATTCTGTTTCGGCGCTCGCGACGGGACGGGATACCGCCGTGCTTCGCCTTCATCTTGGGCTTCTTGCCAGCAATCCCCAGCGCTTGCGTGGCGTAAAAATGGCTGGACGTGGCCAGTGACAGCGATTGCATCGAGAAGTTGCCGATACTCGCAGCACTGTTGTGGCTGCCCACGGAGCTCATGGACACGTTCGAAAGAGCACTATCAGCAGCACTTGAAGCGCCCGAGCGAATGCTCCCTGCGTCAGTGTCGCCGTCTCCTCCGTTGCCTCGATCCCATCGACTTCCGTCGATGCCATGCAGCTTGAACAGACGCTTTTGCTCACGAATTGTAGTCAAACGCTTCCAGTGCTTGACGTACAGCTTCTCCTTGCGTTCCAACTCGTCCTGAACATCATCACAGCATTGCAGCACGCCAGTTTCCACGTCGCTCTCCACCAGATCAGCGCGTTTGTGCAAGAAAGCCACACGCAACGCCTCCGCCCATTGCTGATGCGTAACTAACAGCGCCACTGCCTCATCGACGTCGTTGCAGTACTCGACGTAGATTCTCGCCACTGCAAGAATATCCTCGACCGCCCCGTCTTGCTGTTGCTGTTGTCGATTCAACAGCTCTTGGGCGATGGCGTACGCTTCGCCGCGGAGTTTGTCCGCGTCTTGCTCGTCTCGAGCACTCAGTGCCAGCGCCATTTGCCACTTGTTCGCAGCGATAAACGCACGGCGTGCCTTCACCTTTTCTGAAGCTGATAAATATACGTACGCGGCAGCCTCGAACTTCTTCTCCGTTTCAAGGAAATCGCCCTTGAGTCGTAGGATCTGTTGACGGAATCCACGCTCACTCTGTGATGCAGAGCGCTTCGCACGTGGGAACAACTCAAGGGCCTGGTCGAACAGCTTGCCCTGCTGAATCAACTCGATTGCCACGTTCTGGAGCCTCCTCTGTTCCTCTTCGTCGCCGTCACTCGTACTGGAAATCAAAGCGGCCAGGTGTGTCAACGCGCGTTCATGTCGCCCAAGATGCTCGTCAATAGTGAACTTTCGCCAGTGTTCGTCCTCGAGACGCGCCACGTGGTCCAGGAATGGCACGTATTCTTTCGGGTCCCGCTGGGAATGCGTTGCCACCGTTCGCACGAGCTCCAGATCATACAGCCCCAACGCTTCAGAGTACAGACTGTCCACGTCTGTCAACATGATGAGATGCTTGATGGCTCGTGTTGCTGCCACGCGATTTCGCGATAAACTGTCGTCATCAGCTCCTTCGTCTCGGTGGAGCAGCTTCTGGATCTTACCCAAGGCTTCATCAAAGCGTGGAGGTGACTGCTTGACGGCGCTTGTTACGAAAGGAAGCAACAACGCATTTCTTGCGTCTTCACTGTTGGTTTCTAGTTCTTGGATGGCGCTCATAAGCGCCTGGCAGACAATGTTGACTTTCTCATCTCCGGCATAGGCTGACCTGCTCTCTTCTTGGTCATCGTCAGTAATTTTCACGGCGTTAAATGGCTCGAGCAGTGGTCCATATTTCGTAGCCCACACGTCGACGGGATGCAGGTTGGTAATGAACAAACAAAGCCTATCACTGATAACTGCAGCGGACCTTGCCGAGAGAACACGCTGCAGAAGGAATCGCGAGAAGTTCTTGATAAAAGCTTGAGGGTCGAAGTCGACGAGCACGTTCAAGTCGAGGCGGTGGCGGCGACAAATCTCCAAGGCCGCTACATACTCGAGCGAATGAATCTGCTTGACAACAAGCGCCAACACCAGGAGACGAGGAGACATACACTCGAGATTTCCACGAGGCATCTGAACAATTACACCGGCACGCTGACCCACGGTCGCGACGAGAAGAGCCCCGCGCTCGATTGCACGCGATTCGGACGCAATCGTGTCGGATCCTGTTGAAGCTGCTTGGTCACGCGAGTAGTGTCGAAGACCATTCAATGGCGCGATACGCAGTTGTGACTCGCGTCCTTGCGTAGTGAACAAAAGCACTGACGACAAGGCACTATAGCGAAAAGACGAACAGGCAGAAGCAAAGAGATCACCGTTCACGTACAGCCGTGCGCTGGACCCTTCGAGCCCAATAACCAAAGCAGAATCACTCGCCAGCTCTCGCTGCTCCACGGTGGACCGACAATCCAGCACGGTCAGATGAGAGAACGCCGGAAATTTACCAGATACTCGAGTTGGTACCAAAGTCTCATCGTTCAACGTGTACACAGCGCCATTGTGCGTTTGGACGGCAAGAGCAACGGTTGCATGTTCGACCGTTGACTGGCTGTCGCTGGACAATGTCTGCTGCACCTCGCAAGCTCGTCGGATGCTGAAGAGGTCAATGTGACGAGCAGTGGCAGATTCGGTTGACGCTTTGACGCTATCGACCGAGAAGATTACAAGTTGATCTTGCCGCCCAGCCTTCCCAGCGAAAATAAGCTGACGAGACTCGACACAGAGGCGAACCCAGAGAAGGTTTCCGAGCGCAAAGTCCTCTTCATTTGGTGAGGAACAGGGCAGCGTGATGGTAGTAATCGACATTGACACGCCAGGGTGGGTTTGAGCTCCACCGTTGGGTGGAGGAGGCAGGCCCGCTGCTGAAGTACGCGCATCAGCAGGGGTGAGGTAGTTCTCCACTAGTAATACGGCTCCGTTAGCGAGCAGCACAAGCAGCGTTTCACTCTTGGAGTCGAATACAACCGAGTTGATCCCTGCGTCAAATGTCGCTTGTAGCAGCGCAAACGGTGGTGGCACCATCGCACGGTGCAATGGTGTAAGTAGCAGTTTTGATCCGTCAATTACCCCCATCACTGCCACACTCCGACGCTGTGGCGATACCTCTTGGCCATCTACGCCGGTGAGCGATGACTGGGTTAGCTGCAATTGTGGCCACTCAGCCTCAACGCCGCAGATATCCCAGACAAACTCGTGCTCATACAAAGTAAGCTCTTGGGAGCGCGACGAACAAGCCACCAGGTTCAACCGACCAGCGACTTCTTCGTCCCAGTAGAAATCAACAAGCTTATCCTCACTAGGAAGCTGGAGCTCCTGCTTCAAGTACCAGTGATAGTTGTTCCTCGACCAAAGCTGGACAACCGTCTTCTGTTTCCTGTCACCAGCATCGTGCGCTCCATCGGTCGCAGGATACAGGCTCACGGCAAGCGTATCGGACGACGCATTCCAGTTCACTCGTCCGACACGATAGTCCGGCGCACGATATAGTGCTGGAATCACAAACTCCCCGTGGCGCAATCCATTGCGCTCGAAAAACACCACAATCAGTCTTCCCTTCCTCACTTCACTGCTTGCAATGAGTGCAAGACTTTGACTCCAGTCCAGCGCCGTACCCAACCCGGGGATCCCTCGTCCATCTTCCAGTCGTCCAAGCGCGTGAAACTCCAGTTGCTCCGTGAACACCAACACTTTGTGCACGACAGCACCACCTGCTTTCGCTTGTGTCGCCACATTAACGGCGATAAACTTGGAGTCTTCGCGCCAACAGAGCTCGCAGCACCAGCTCTTCTCGCTCCTGTCATAACAGCTGAGCTGCAGCTCTGGAGGCAAACAGGCCTCAATCTCCGTCTCGTGAAGAACCTCCCAGTCGTTGCTCATAATCAGCAACGACCCAGCTCCAGTGATAAGCGCCAGCATTTCCTGGTTATCGCTCCACGCTACTGCACGCAGGCCGCTGTCCACCCCGCCGACTTCTTCGCCGTCCAGGGCTTCCACGTCCACCGAGACGATGGCGCCACTGGTCGACACGCACACCAGCGTGCCCAACTCCTCTACGTAATTCATCCACCTCCAATGGCCCACAGAGGGCTCAGCATCCTCCAGGAACTCGCGTAGGTCCAGCAGCAGCTCCAGGTCTTTGGTCGACACTTGCTCATCCTGTTCCGCGAGCTGTAGCGACTCAATGCGACCGCTTTCGCGCAAGAAAAATACTTGTGAGTCGTCTGGGGTGTAGGCAAAAGCAACGCACCGGTCGGTGGACTTCGCGGGCGTCTCTAGCGACCACACGCGGCGCTGCAACGACAGCAAGTTTCGCATCCGGTTCCTGACCACGCGATCCCAAATTATCTGGATTGTCAAATTATCCAATGGATTATCCGAAACCTCGCCAAAAATGAAAACGATGGGCGCTTGCGTCGCCGCAGCTCCAGGGACCCATGGAGGCCTCACTGGCCTGGCCAAGCTGTCATCCTCTGGAGCTGTTGCAGTTTTCAAGCGTATACTACGAAGTACTACAGATCAAAGTTGCGTCTGTCGATAATGCGTCGAATACGCGCCGAGTGAAACTCTGAAAGTAGCTGGTGGTGTATACAGCTGAAGATTCATTGCGGTGATGTTTAGTGGTGCGGTGAGCCCCTCTATTTCTAAGAACAATCTGGTTCACAGAACCAATGAAGCAGACGTTACTTGCCCACCTCGATCAAACGCTTGCCCAGAGTGAAGTAGTAGTCGACCACACTCTTCAGGTCCTCAAGCATGATGAACTCACGTGGGCAATGGGCATCAGTGATGCTGCCGGCACCAACCAGGTAGGCCTTGCCGTCGAAGTTAAAGTACGGCACGTCCGTGTTGAAGCACGCGATACCCGTGTCGTAGCCCTCCACTGTCGTCAAGTGCACCGGGGCGTTCGCGGTGTAGAGCTTCATGCCAACGCGGTCAGCCACGATTTCCTGCAAGCAGAGTCATACAAATTAGCATCTGGAACTTCTACAACAAGATTTGACCCCACTGATCTTACCTCGACTCGCTTGTAAATGACGTCGGGGTCAGTCACCAAACGGAACATGAGCATCGCCGACGACTGCTCCGCCAAAGCGTTCGCTGCCTGACCACCGTTGAGCAGACCGATATTCAGGTCCGTGTTCCCGTATTCTTCAGTCGTAGGCCAGCTCTCCTTCTTCAGGTCGTAGAGAACATCGATCATGGGGTCGATCGCTGAGTCGCCCAAGTGTGGGTACCCTGGTCCAAAGCAAGCACAGCAGGCGTTAGTTTGGCGATACTTGTTGGACTAAGCAATGACAGCCGATTCCTTACCGCTGTGTGCTGCAACCCCCTTCTGCGAAAGCTGAATTTTGAGAACGCCCTTCTGCATCTTCGACATCTTCAGGGCTGTAGGTTCGCCAACAACCATGTGAGCAGGCTTCACGTTCAACTCGTTCGCCTTCTTCATTCCGCTGTGGTCGGTTTCTTCGGAGACGACAAAGAGAACCTGAACATCGGCACCAAAACCCGCCTCGACAAGTTTCTGCGCCGCAATCATTTGGCCAGCAACAAGGCTCTTCGCGTCGCAGGCACCTCGACCGTACAGCGTGGTGCTGTCGATGCGAGGAGGAAGGTACGGCGGGACGGTGTCCATGTGAGAGTTGAACAGCAGACGCGGGGTCTTGCTGTCACTCTGAGTGGCATACACGTTGTACCTGAGCACAAGGAACATGAATAGCAGCTTTAGTTAACAGGCTGGGTACATCTAGGAGCAATGCCAAGCAAACAAACCTGTTGGCCTTCACCGCAGCATCGGGTTGGGGGGGTACCTTCTGCATGTGCACACGCCACCCTCGGGCGCTCAGCCAGTCGGCAATCGCCTGACCCACTGCAGCCTCCTCTCCCGAGGTCGAAACAATGCTGTTCAAACCGATTGCAAGCTTCACGACATCGTCGCTGTTGACATCCGCGAGAGCAGCAGCAGCAGCAATTTGAGTCTGGTGCTCATCCGACACAGCCGGTTCATCACTCTTAGCAGGAGCCTCGTGTTGCACCTTCTTCGAGACCGTCTCACGCCACTTTCCGTTCACGGATGTTGCCTTCACAACGCTGGAGCCGTTGGCCCCAAAGATAAAGGCGCCCATAAGCGACGACGGCGTCGAAAACTTCAGCTGCTCCTCCTCAATGTCAACCAACGCGAAGTCAGCAGCAAAGCCCTCCTTGATCTCGCCCTACGTTAGCAAGAGAAATTACCGTCAGAAGGATGCACACAAAATAGTGTTGGCACTTCTTCGACTTACCACTTGCAGGTTCAGAGATTCAGCGCCGTTCTTGGTGCCATAACGGAAGAGCAGCTTGGCTAGGTCGGTCTCCGACGCGGCATCGGTGCAAACACCCCTCCTGCTTTCATGCAGACGGTGCGCGTACTCCAACCAGCGCATCTCCTCACACATGTCCACACGAGCGTTGCAGTCCGTGCCGAGGCACACGCGATCAGAGCAGCTTGCAATGAACGGGAAGCCGTCTCCGAGGTTGCCCTGTTCAAGCATCATATTGGAGCATGTCAATACTCCACAAGGTGAGCCAAGAACCATAAAATCTTACCTCCGTGAGCGGGCAGATGCAGACATTGCCCTTCTTCCCCACGAACTGCTTGAGTTCATCCGCCTTGGTCCACGTGCAGTGCACCGCTGTGAACTTTTCATCAATCTGGAGGTTCTTGAGCAGCAGTCCCATGGGCGTCTCTCCGTTGTGCGCAGCTTTGCAGTCGTCCACCTCCTTGGTCTGCTCCTCGAGGTGGACGTGGAACACCAGTCCGCGCTTCACCGACTCTTCGTGCAGCTTGACGATATCGGGCACTTCCACCGCACGCATCGAGTGGGCTACAACGCCGAGCGACTGCGTCGGGTCGTCCTTGAGCATTTTCTGCAGCGCGTCCATTTGGCGCCAGTAGACGTCGTGCGAGCCCACCTTGAAGCGCTTCTGCGACTCCACCATCGGGGCTCGCTGGAAGCCGCCGTGCTCGTAGTAGGCGTTGAGCAGCACGATGCGGATGCCCACGTCCTTTGCGGCGCGCAGCACCGTCTCGTCGTAGGCGAACTCGTGGCCGTTGTGGCCCTCGCCCGGGCGGCCGTGATGGAAGTAGTGGAACTCGCCCACGCTGGTGATGCCGGCATCGCGCATCTCGGAGAAACACTGGCGCGTCAGGTCGAAGATCTGCTGCTCGCTCATGCCGCCTACGAGCTTGTACATCTCCTCGCGCCACGTCCAGAAGCTGCTCTGCTTGGAGTTCTTCGGGTATGTCTCACCCAGGCCGCGAAGCCCGCGCTGGAAGGCGTGCGAGTGCGCGTTCACCATGCCAGGGAGCAGCGCGCGGCCCGGCAGCTCGTGCAGCTCAACGGAGGTCTCACTAGAGCGCGTCACGCTCTGGATGAGGCCGTTGGCGCCTACACGCACATGCATGTCGCGCTCGAACTGCTCGCCAGTCCACGTGAGCTCGGGCGCCAGCACGTACGAAGCGGACGAGTGAGGAAGCTTCATGTTGAAGACGGAGTGATGGCACACGGCAGAGTGCTTGCAGATCGGAGGTGAGTGCGGGCTGCGCAAAGAGCGAATGAGAGCTGTGCGCATCGACGCACCAATGCAAGAGTGCGGGTCCCCAAGAGTTGCAGCGATGGCTGTAGTTGAACTTGGCTGTGCCGATTTGGCTACGTTCGATCAATTTTATCTGTATATTATATCCTGTAGGTTTATCTGGATAATAAGGCGCTTTGTACAAGTTTACGTGCATTACATCAATCATATCTGACAGGTTTAGAATATCTTATAACAGTAGTTAAAGGAGATGAGCAATTATCATGGTCAATCGAAACGTACTGTGATATGCAAGTGATTGGTCGAACTTTCTGAGTGGCTGAAAGTGTGTGCAAAATTGCTGATTCGCTAAATTCGCTTCAACATCCTTGCGGATGGGTACATGCTCTCGATTTGAAGCACCATTCGCGTTTTTGCCGTTGCACCATCAGTTGCTGCTGCATCAACTGACCCAAGCCGTACTATGAGCTCCTTCCGCCTGCGCATTGCCAACGCCCGCCAGATCGTGCAGGTCTGCGCGCACGGCGAGCCCTTCAAGGCTGGCGCGGCCCAGAAAGAGCTGGCCGTGCTCGAGAACGCGTCGCTTGTCGTGGATCACTCTGGCAAGATCGCATCGGTCGGCTCAGCGGCCGAAGTGGCCAAGTGGCTGAGTGCACAGCCACAGCCCGTGACCTTCGAGAAGGATGTGGACGCGCGTGACATGGTGGTGCTGCCCGGCTTTGTGGACGCGCACACACACCCCGTGTGGAGCGGGAACCGCGTGAACGAGTTCGCCATGAAGCTGGCGGGAGCCACGTACATGGAAGTGCACGAGAGCGGCGGTGGCATCAACAACACGGTGCGTCACACCAAGAAGAGCTCAGAGGCCGAGCTGTCGGAATTGCTGCGTGCCAGACTGGACCGCATGCTGCGCTGCGGCACGACGCTCATTGAAGCCAAGAGCGGCTACGGACTGGAGACGGACACGGAGCTCAAGATGCTTCGCGTGTTGCACGCTGCATCCGCCGGTGCCAACGCACACCCTGTGGAGATCGTATCCAACTATCTGGGTGGCCACTCGGTTCCGGACGGCATGACGGCAGCCGAGGCAACGGAGGATATTGTGAACAAGCAGATCCCTGCCGTCGTGCAGGCCAAGAAGGACGGCACCATTTCACCCGAGTTCATCGACGTCTTCTGCGAGAAGGGCGTTTTTGAGTTTGACGACACGCGCCGTATCTTGGAAGCCGGCAAGACGGCTGGACTCGAGATCAATTTCCACGGAGACGAGATGCACCCGATGCAGTCCGGAACGATGGCCGCTGCTCTTGGCGCTCGAGCGATTTCGCACTGCGAGATGCTGACGGCCGGAGATCTCAAGGCAATGGCGGCTCACAAACCGGAGCCTGTTTTCGCCGTGCTGCTGCCTACGACCAAGTTTATCCTGAAGCTGCCCAACCCTCCTGCTCGTGACATGATCGCGGCTGGTGTCCCCGTGGCGCTGGGCAGCGACTACAACCCGAACGCGCACTGCCTCTCCATGGCGCTGACAATGAATATGGCGTGCGTGCAGTTCGGCATGACGATGAAAGAGGCGCTGGTCGGGGCCACAATCAATGCCGCCGCCTCCATCAACCGCTCTGCTAGCCACGGCAGTCTGGAGGTTGGCAAACAGGGTGACTTAGTTCTGATGCGCGCGACTCAATGGGAGCAGATCATCTACGAAATGGGCGACCCTCCCATCGAGTATGTAGTGAAGAAAGGAGTCTTCTACCCGACCAAGTAGCTCGCAGCAGCACCAAACGAAACCTTACAGAGCTGTGCAATTTTGCCTGAAACAAAGAACCAGATCATAACATTTGTTGGCCACCGAAGTCCATTTCTACGAAAGCACAAAGCCATCTGAGTATGTGCTAACATTAAAAGAGCTCCTAGCACAAGCAACATCGGTGCCTATTGCGTTGGTGGCTGGTATGTGTTCCTCTCGTTCCACTCGTCCATCTTCTTCTCGATGAAGGCGATGACCTTCGGGTCTGGCAAGATAAATAGGTGCCTGTCGTCCAGATCTTCAATCACAAAGCGTTGCTGCCGTGATAAAATATAACAACTAATCAGCGATTATCCCCCAGAACAACGCTGAACGCCAAGCCACCAACCAACCTGCACCGCCGTCTCGTTGAGATGCAGCAGATACTGCTTCGTTGCGGGGTCGCTGCGGAGGAAGACAGAAGTACCGTGAGTAGGGGGGGGACCACAAAAAGTTAGGCATACCGCCAGGTAGCATTTGCGCGGACAGGGGATTAGACGCACCATTTGACCAGCACGCCCTTGTTCGCGGTCGGCATCTTCACCAACTGCCCCGAATGTCAGAAAAAGCGGGAGATAGGATCTATGTGGTACACATCAAACTATTGAGGGAGAATTGCAGCTAACTTCACCTGAAGGGTTACGATACCAGCGTTCATAATGCAGCGCTAGCATGCACAGACAATCTAAGCACGAGCTCTCGGAGCTGGAGATACGATTGCAGCAAGCTCGAATCGCTATCAGGCTGAGAGCAATATCCTGGGCTCTGGAATGAATTCCATGCTAACCAGACTTCAGGACCATGCATAAAATGCCGTTTAATTATTCACGCTACACCTTGCTTCTTCATTTGCCTTTGAAAGTCTAGCACCCATTCGTCTGCCGTCATCATAGTTTCCTTCTTATACTGCGCCCGCTGCCACAATTCGTCGAAACCTTGATAGTTGATGTAGGTCGGGTCCTTCTTCAGCTCTTCCAGGCTCTTTCCATTCCATTTATACTTCCTGGCCATGGTCTGAGGGTTCTCTCCAGCTGCCAGCCAAGCTCGCTGCTCCAGTTTTTTTGCGGTTTTGGTCAGCTTGAGCTTCTTCGCGGCCGTGCTCAGCTTCATCAGCGCTTTATCGCCCAATACCCCTCTCTCCTCGCCGTTGCTTTCTTCGTCCTCAGTTGTATCGACGACTCGGAGAGACCTCTTGGTTTGGGAGGTATCGCTTTGCGTTGCACCGGAGTGTGAGATCTTGGTTTGTCTGGTGTCCACGCCGACGGACAGAGCCTCGCTCACTGTTGCTACGAGGGAAACTGCCAACACGAGCAAAACGATGAACCTCCTCATCACTAGCTCTATGTTCTGTGCCGGAGAAAGGAAATAACCGAGTGAGCTTTCACTTTACCGAAGTGACTGCAGAGTATGGCGTGTGACGCCACGGGGTAGGTCGCTTTCGTATAGTAATCCATCATCCATTCAGTCCAGCATTCAGAAGCAGCATCAACGAACAACGAAGTGGGCAAATCGGAAGAGTCCCAGGAAATTGTTGTCGCTGTCAACGGATCAAAATAGGGTTGGGTTCATAGGTCTAATATGACAATAAACCCTACGGTCTGGTGGTGCATCCATCATTTGATGCGCAGCATCCTCACAAGGAATTCACCAAGGCGAGCCGCCGCCGCGTCTTCACTTGCCAAGGTCGTAGGAAGTATGCGTCTACGTAGTAGTGGACGTGTTGAAGGCGACGCCAGCCTCGAGCAGAAGGTCGTGTCCGTGAAGGAGCGTCCTGCATCTCCACTACGTCCCACACGTCGTCGTCGCAGTGAAGCCGAGAGCGCGGCAACGAGTGTGAAGCATGAGAAGGTGGAAAAGGATGAGAACAGCCACCCTCCGACCAAGAAGAAGGCAAGAAAAGGCGGCGTCAAGAAGGAGCGAGTGCCTCGCAAGGAACCTGATAAATGGAAGGAGCTTCTGCTCGGCATCGAGGAGATGCGAGCCAAGAAGGACGCCGAGGTGGACAAGTACGGCTGTGAGGTGCGGTCATGGCACGTATTACAATAGCGGGTATTGGGTGGCTGAGATAAATGCTGTATTGTGGTTGCAGGTGTTCTTCGACGAGAGCTACCCTCCTCATGTGTGTCGCTTCCACGTGCTGATCGCTGCCATGATGAGCAGTCAGACGAAGGACCCAGTGAACGCTGCAGCCATGGGACGTCTTATCAAGCACGGTGAGGGGCATTGATTCTGTAGCAGCATAGCTGGGGGGATACTTAGCGTCGTGTGCATTGTTGTAGGGCTGACGGTTGAGTCGATGCTCGAGATCGACCAGCAGGAGCTCGCACAGCTGATCCGGCCCGTGGGGTTCTTCAATCACAAGGCCAAGTACATCAAGCAGACGGTATCAATTCTGACGAAGCAGGCTGAAGTGGAGGGCAAAGATGTCGTCGACGTTCCCAACACGTATGAAGGACTCATTGCGCTGCCCGGGGTTGGGCCGAAGATGGCGACCCTGGTTATGAACTGCGCGTGGAACAAGTACGTTTGCTGTATATTGTTTCGACTGCTTCGTAGTTGCACCTTGGTGATGGTTGGCGTTTTGTCCGTGCAGCACTGTTGGAATCTGCGTGGATACGCACGTCCACCGCATCGCCAATCGACTCAAGTGGGTGAAGACGTGGAACAAGAACAACCCCAAGTCGCAGGATCCGGAGAAAACACGAGCCGTATGGAAGGAGATCTATCTGCTGAGTATTTCGAGTCGTTGAAGCTAATGCTGACGATTGGTTGAATGCAGGAGCTGGAGGACTGGCTGCCGAAGGAGCTCTGGGGCCCCATCAACCCGTTGCTAGTTGGCTTTGGACAGACCATTTGCCTCCCTCGTGGACCCAAGTGCAGTGAGTGCAAGATCCGTGGCATTTGTCCATCTGCAAACAGTTCTGCCATTTAACGCACTGGTATGAAGAACATTGGCAACTTAACTTGTGCAGGTCTGGGTTCAAACTCAGATGTCCACCATTTGAAGGGGTTCCGACGTGGGAGGTGTGAGAGAACCTTGGCCAGGAACTGCATCTGCATCTGCCACTGCACCTGCATGCAGCGAAACCTCCGACGCGGAAGAAGCTGCTGGTGTGGAGCTCACGGGCCCCACGCCGGCAAAGAAGGGCCCATGATGCCTTGAGCGATCCCCGCTGACGGTAAAATAGCGTTGCATCCAGCTTGTCTGCAAAACCTGCGCAGTATTGCCGTCGATTGGCGTGCGGACCCCTTTTTGGAAGTTCCAATCATCGTCGAGTCGGTAAGAAGTTGGCGAGCTTTCATCTCCGGCAGACTTGCCCTCCGCAGTATCATTGCCATGGAAAACGGCCGACTGTCCGTAGTTTTCGCGTGGGTTCTCGACATCTTGCAATCGAAATACGCGGAAGTTGACTCGGCGGAACCGAACATCACCAGTTGCGGCAAGAGATGGGAGCAGCGACGTCACCGCGGTATCGATTGCCATTGCTTCCGCAACGCTGCCGCTCATACTTCGCACCTCGATGTCACTGCTGAGTGCTCGATAAAGACGCTGGAGATCACCTAGATATGGAGCGCCCAAGAGCAGCTTTTGCTCAAATTGCTTCGAGTTTCCATGCGAATCTTCAGGCTCGGCACTTGCTTCCACAGCAAGACGTGCTTCCTCGCACTCGGACGACGAAAGCCGTCGAGAACAGACCAAATCCGTCGCCCGTAGCTCGCCGCCAACTTTCAGCATGTTAAATGCAAGCCCCAGCATCGCGTTCTTGCTCGCGGGAAACTCCAACGACTGGACTGAGCAATTGCAGATAACGAGATCTGCTTGGCCCTGCAACTCCTTGAGACCGTCGCCAGGTGAGCTAGATGTGGGAGTCGACTCGGGCATACTGCCATATTCCCCTACGATGAACTTCATGTTCACAAGAGGCAGTTCCAGGGTAGTCAGGCAGTAATTCTCTGCGGATTGCTCAGCTAAGTAGACACTGGTGGGGCTTGCTTCCACGCAGGTAACGAAGCCGTTGGCTCCCACCAAAGCAGCTGCGAGGAAAGCCTTAACGACGCTGCCAAACCCGACGACAACAACGCGCAATCCAGAGATCCCGCCTGCTAGGTCGTCGTCAGCGGCTGACCCTTGGCACGAGCAGCCGAGCTCGCGAATGTTCAGAGGAATCTGCTCCAGTAATGCTGATCTAGCTGCCGACGCTATCACCGATTCGCCTTGACACCATTGCGCAGCGCACAGCGCCGTTCTCTTCGAGCCCGTCGGATGTTCCGACTCGCCTGCCAGCTCTAAATTGGCAGAGTGTTGGCTCGAAGATGCCAACAAGTCTCCATTATTTTCGATGACCGTCACTGTAGTGTGCTGCTGCATCGACTCTTCATTCGTCATTTGCGGCTCTGTGAGCGCTGAGGGCATGAGACCCTCGCTCCAAGCCCCCATCGACGCCGACTCGGCGGTATTCCCAGCCACTCCGAGTTGTTGATGAATCGGTAGCGAGCACTTGTTCGCCGGTTTCCTCAGTCGAATGCAGTGACGGTGCTTGAAGCGCGCGAGCCAGCCAACTGACAGCACCAGCTTGCCGTCCGCCACGCCATGCACCTGCTTAAGTCTCTGCGCCTCTTCCAGGATCAGCGCTTCCGTCAGGTGGCGTCGTCCACGAGACTGTGAGTCATCAGTAGTTCTGTCTGCACCCTCGTCACCTCCATCCTCCCCAGGGCCGTCCACATGAGCGGAGATGAACTTGACCAGATCAGCCTCCAAGGCGGGAAACAGCGGCCGTCTCCTCCGCTTCATGTCCGTGTTCCTGGGGGCGTCTCCACCGTCCTGACTGCCTTTCAGCAGTCTCCAGTCCATCGAGATGATCTTGGACAGCGTCGAGCGGCCGCAGCTCCAGCCGAACTGCGTCGCCACTTCCCGCCTCAGAGCCTCCTGCGACGGCACCAGGCTTCCGCGCGCCTTGCACTCGTTCACCTTCTGCTCGCAGAAGCTCTTGACGATAGCCTTCTCGCGCAGCGTCAGCGCCGTGCGCGTCGCTTTGCGCTTCTCTCCTGGCTGTGCGCCCTCATGGCCAGGCTCCTTGACGTCCTTGGCAGTGCTGTCTGCCATGGTCTGTTCGGCTAATAGCGTTCTTGTAGAGAGAGGAGAAGTGCTGATTGGTGGTTCTTACTGCACCTTTCGTGCAACATTTATGTGTTGCTGGGCATTTGAGTTTTTTCGCTGTAACATGATGTCGACGATGTCGGCGGCGGCGTCCGTGCTGGCCGAGGACTCTGCGCGCGTCAAGTCTCTGGAGGAGGACGAAGCCGACTACGAGGAGCTCATCCCACCCGAAAACTTCGCCATGATCGAGAAGGGGCTCTACAGAAGTGCGTCGCTCTACTCAACACGATCAGATTACCATTTGTGCTACATTCTAACGTAAATTTTGTGTCAATTGGTCGCTATACACCCGAGAGCAGGTGGATTCCCCAAGAAAAAGAACTTCGCATTCCTCAAGAAGTCGCTGCAGCTCAAGTCCATCCTGACGCTGGTGCTGGAAGACTATCCG
Source organism: Phytophthora chlamydospora (assembly GCA_012295415.1). NCBI lineage: Eukaryota > Oomycota > Peronosporomycetes > Peronosporales > Peronosporaceae > Phytophthora > Phytophthora chlamydospora. The sequence goes on from JAABLK010000477.1 coordinate 18,726, forward strand.
CTGGCCAATACGGAGTTCAACCGCATGCATGGCATCAAGCTGCTGCAGTTTGGCGTCCCGGGCAACAAGGTCGATCTCCAATCGGGGATGTTACGGTGGGGGTATGGTGATCTGATGAACTGGTTTTATGGTAAGCAGGAGCCGTTCGTGGATATCCCTGAAGACGGCATCGTGGCGGCTCTCAAGGCGGTGCTGGACAAGCGAAACCACCCCATGCTCATACACTGCAACAAGGGGAAGGTGGGCGGACATCTTGCTACAAAACGGGTACTACTATAGTGCAACACAAACTCAGTTACTGTTTGTTGTGTTCAGCATCGCACCGGTTGCCTGGTGGGCTCGCTGCGCAAGGTTCAGCGCTGGGCTTTCAGCTCGATCTTCGACGAATACATTCGTTTCTCGGCGCCCAAGCCACGAATGATGGATCAACAGGTAGGCAAGTGGTTTTTGGTTGTTTGTTTCCCCCTCGCTCCTAATCTCGGAGCTATTGTGTGTTTGTTGATAGTTCATCGAATTATTTAAGACTGAACGCGTCACGGAGGAGGAGAGCCTAGCAGAGCACTTGCCTAATTGGCCTGGACTGTAGTATCGTGAACTGCGAGATGCTGGCCGCGATAGACAACAGCATCCCTTGGAAGAAAATGCTCTTAGCATGAGTTGCCTGTAACAGCGTGGCGAGAGACACACAACTGCGTCAATGCTGACTGGTGTCCGAGCCAGTACCTCGACTAAAAGTAGTGCTGATCTCACTTGACTTCATTTGCTTGGTCCGCACTAGCCCCTCGGATGCATTTGCTGTAATTTGATTCAGTCTCTGTACAGCAGCAATGTATAAAGCGCAAGGAGTATAAACCACAAAGTAGCGCGAAAGGTGACGATCATTGTGGCGACACAGATATCCGTCCAAGTGACGTCAAGCAGATCAAACTCAAGCGAAAGCATGCCTAGCGGAAAGTTGTGCATTGGCTATCACCACCGCAATAGACAAACAGAGAATTATTGCGTACATTAATTTTTCGCAAACAATCGAGACTAAAGTACAGTGGATCGTGGACTTTCTTGGTGCAATTCTTACGTACCAAACTTGGCTGGTGGAATGATATCGAAGTGAACACGAAACGCTTGAAAATCGGAGTTGCTTCCCCCACTGCAGCCTTACCATATACCTCCATCCATGCGAAGATGCGTGAGCGTATTGGTTGCATGCAGTTCAGCGAACTGCCAAAACCAAACTCTGGCACGACACGACAAGTTGAAGTGCTTATTTTTGACTCGAGGGCTGTGCAGCGTAACGGACGTGCATGAAGCGGCGGCCAAGCTGCGGCCAGTGGCTAAGTAGCTTCTGAGGACGCCAGAGCCAGCGGCAAGATGAGTGACGTCGTGAGTCCTGGCGATATGCAGCTGGCCGTGGGTGACGGGAAAGCAGTTCATATCCCCGATGAAGACCCGGCACGAACGGAGGAAGCGCGTCAAGCTGCCCCTGCTGAAGTGGAGGAGTTGCGAACGACAGAGTCGCACCCGAAGGAGAAGGAAAGCAAGTGGAAGCTAGCATTCCGACAACTCATGTTCATGAAGCGTATGAACATGCAATTCAACGACCGAACGAAGAACGAGATTGAGCTGCGACAACAGAACATTTTGGTGAGTGGTAGTAAATAGCTTTAGGTGTCTTTGAAGTTTGGACTAAAGCCTGTCGTTTGCTCGTCTCGGATATAGCCGACATCGCTTATCTGCAGCGTGCCATATTTCAACACGTTTTCGGCAGAGGAAATTAAGGCCCTGGTGGCTGCCAGTCGCCGCGAGAGTTTACGCCCTGGTGAAACGCTGTCGCTCAGCTTGATGAATCCCAGCATCCAACAGGAAGGCGACTTCTGTATCGTCATTAGTGGCAACCTGGCGCTAGCAAAAACTTTCGTCCCCAGTGCGATGGCACTGAAGCAGGCAGAGCTTTATCCGCAGCTGAGGCTTGGTATTGGCGACTATTTTTCCATCCACGGCTCGTCAGGCATGAAGGTGATCGCGATGGAGCTTGCAGAGTATCTGACGATACCCATGAAGGTACGCAAACTTATTGCAATAAAAAAATAGATGCCTTAACCCTGTCTAACTCTTTGCTGCGTTAGACAATTCTGGAGCTGAATGCTGCCAGTTGTGCCCTCATCGACGCCGAAAAGAACGACCTCCTGCCAGAATCAAGCGAGGTAATTATGAATCAGTACTTGCCCCCCCCCCCTTGTGATAAAGAGCTAAAGTGATCTGTGTGGCAATTGCAGATGGAGAGCTTCAAAAAGTGGGCGCTGCAGTTTAGTCTGGTCCGGCAGAAGAGCGAATACCCGAATGCGGAGCCAGGAGGGTATGCCAATTGCTCCGTGAAAGCCTTTTGCAAGGATCACTTTCCCAACATCACACCGGAGAACGAACTGGACCACACGCTCGAGTACGTGAAAAACGCTTTGATGTCAATTTTCTCGGCTCGTAAAGTGCGAATCTACGCGCTGGATGAGCCTAACAAGCAGCTCGTCATCAAGGTATTCGCTCTCAGTTGTTATCTAAGATGTGTAGTGTGCTTTTCTGACACTATATTGTTTTGCTTTGGTGATATAGTTTTCCGACGATAAACTATCAAAGCGAAACGTAGGAATTGCCTCGAGTACTGGGCAGCGTATTCTTGCAAGAAACGGACCTGTTTGCATACGAGACGCATCGGAGTTCCTGCATGACGATCTGGACGAAAATGACGTGGCGCGCGAGTTGTACCGACCTGGCACGATAATTCTCGCTGCACCATTTTTCGAATTCGATTCATTACGAGCGAATGGCGGTGCAGTCGAAGCAGCCAAGATTGTTGGTGTCTTGGAGGTTATCATTGATTGCGGTGATCAAGAGTCGGGTCCAGGGGCTGCTACTAGCAACGACTTCTGCATCCTGGAATTTGTCACTGAAGAGATCGGGCGATATCTGTTCTTCCACTACGAACGTTTCTTCCAAGTTTCGTCACTACCCAATGCGCCACCACTGCCGTTCTCAGCCGCGACGGGAGGCAGCGAGTCAGGAAACACAGAACAATTTCCTTCGCCTCCAGAAGGCCCGGTCTCACAGGACCATCGCCAGCTCGTCTTGAATATTGGCAAGGTGCACCTGAATGGCTCTGGCCCAGCTTCGCTCGCGAAAATCTGTATCCAGCACGGATCAACGACTCTTTATGAGACCAGCACTTTGCTGCGTTATGAAGCGAATTCCGAGGCAAAAGGGGACAAGTCGCCTCTGTCTTCAACTGGACGTGAAGTCACTTGCGATCCAAGTGGCGGCATCGAGATGGGATTGCGACTCATTGATATTCCTCACGGTTCCCACCTGAAGTTTTCTTTCGCTACAAAGACGAAAGAAGTCGTCGCATGGTGTGGTCTCCACCTCTTTGACTTTGGCCACACACTACGAACAGGAAGTACCGTCATGGACATTCTCACGCTTCCTAGCGGCTCCGGCATCATCACTCCCTTGGACATTGAAAACTGTTTACGACACGATCGCTTGAACCACCAGAAGGTTGGCAGCATGGAGATCATCTTGGAATGCTCGGGTTCGTGCCCCCAGTCGTTCGCATTTTCAAGCCTCTCAAGCAAGAAGAAGAGCATCACTTTCAGGGCGTCCATCTTTTTCAAGGGTGAGAACGGAGAGCGAAAGTCTGCCGCCCATGAAACTGCATCCCTGGAAAACATCCCTGCGGACAAGCAGAAGCTCCTGCAGCGACTGAGACGAGATCCTCTGGTTGAGCTTTCTTCTGAAGATCGCGAGTTCATTTGGACGTCACGTTTGATGCTGCTGGAAGATTCGGCACTGCTACCCGCTTTTCTGCTGTCCGTGGAGTGGGGAAACCGTGAGCAGGTGTTAGAGGCCTACCGCTTGCTGTTGCACTGGAGACAGCCAACGTATCTGCAAGCTCTTCAGCTGCTGAGTCCGCTGTACTCGGACCCCAAAGTGCGCGCGTACGCGGTTCGCTGCATGCACGCGCTACCTGACCATCGTCTGCAGCTGTACCTGCTGCAGCTCGTCCAAGCGTTGAAGAACGAGCGTTATCACGACTCCGCGTTGGCTCGATTCCTGCTGATGCGCGCGTTGACGAACCCGTCGCAAATTGGCTACTTGCTGTATTGGTTCCTCAAGGCTGAAGTGCACAACCATCAAACGGCCGAACGCTTCGAGTTGATCACCTCCCAGTATTTACAGCTTTGCGGTAGCTATAAACTCGAGATTCGTCAATCCGTGTACGTAATGAAGAAGCTCGAGGAAATCGCATCAGTCGTTAAGGGTGAGTCTTCCTCGACTGCGCGCAAGGAGAAGCTTCACAGGGCTCTAGAGGCTGTGGTTCTTCCGGAGACTTTCCAGCTTCCCTTGCAGCCGCGATCGTACTGTAACCGAGTGATCGTGCCGAGCTGCCGGGTGATGGAATCGAAGAAGCGTCCACTCTTCTTGCAGTTCGAAAGCACCAAGGCGCAGCATGGACGACCGTACGTGATTTTCAAGTCGGGCGATGATCTTCGGCAAGATCAGCTCGTTCTTCAGATTTTGCGAGTGATGGATGACTTGTGGAGGGAAGCCGGGCTGGATCTGTGTCTGCTGCCTTACGCATGTATCGCCACGGGCGATGAAATCGGCATGATTGAAGTAGTTGGTGACTCGGAGACCTTAGCGAGTATCATATATGCTCGCCACGCCAAGTCGAGGACGAAACTCGGGCGGAAGCTCAATGCGGCGAAGGACGCTCTAGTCAAAGACGGAGTTCTCTCGGATTGGTTATTCAAGCGACCGGGATCTCCCAAAGCGAGAGCCACCTCTGACGACGCTGTCCTCAACTCGGTATCTCCAACCGGGTTAGCTCCGAGCAGTCCGAGCAAAGCGGAAGCAGATGGAGTGCGATCGGTCTCGTCCTGTTTCCCGATGTCCCCTCGATTCCGACGCAAAAAATCGACTACCAATCGAGACCTGGATACGACGCAGAACTTCGTGAGATCTTGTGCCGGTTACTGCGTGGCAACGTACGTGCTGGGCATAGGGGACCGACACAACGATAACATCATGCTGCAGCGATCGGGCAAGTTTTTCCACATCGATTTTGGACACTTTTTAGGCAACTTCAAGTCCAAATTGGGCGTGAAGCGCGAGCGCGCGCCGTTTGTCTTCACGCCTTCCATGCTCGACGCCATGGGCGGCAAAAAGAGTGAAAACTACCAACAGTTCCAGCAACTCGCGTGTGAGGCCTTTCAGCTGCTGCGCACCAACTCGAACCTGCTTATCACATTGCTGGTGCTGGCACTCACGTGTGGCATCCCCGAGTTGCACAGTGCCAGTTGCATTAAGTGGGTGCACAAGACGCTCATGCTCGACCTGCCGGATGATGAAGCGTGCGAAGCTTTCAAGAAGCTCATTCACGTGGCACTGCACACCACCACAACGAAGCTCAACGACGCCGTGCACCTCATGGCGCACTGAAAATACAGTCATCACCGCATGAAAAGAAGAAGAAAAACGAGCACAGCACTCTCAAACTATTGCCCCACCCACTGCTTAGCTTTGAATACTAATCCGCATTTGCATTTTTGCAGTGGCAAAATTGCCACGCTTTGCCACTTTTCATTGCACTTGCATCACGTGCCGGTGCTTCACGCAAGTTGATGACAGCATCGGACACAATAATGTTAGGCCAGTCGCAGTACCGTACGAGACAATCTCGCAAGAAACGTGCGTCATCCATCACTTTAAGTTATTCTCCACCGCAGATCAGAACTCGCCAGGAGCTACTCAGTCAAGGAGCAACCACCATGCAGGACGAGGTGGCGCAGCGTACGGTGCTGCGCTCGCGACGCAACTCGGACCTGGACGACGATCCAGACGTGTACGGCACGGAGCCGCGCAGCAACTACGGGAACCGCAAGTGGAGCATGGAGGAGACGGTGGAGGTGGACGACGAGAACAAGGACCAGTGGATCAGCAGTCCACACACACTCACGGCAGGCTTCCTGCTCATGCTGTGGATCGTGTATGCGGCCTTCCACGAGCCCGTGAAGCAGCTGGAGGACCCGGCCGAGCAGTACACAGCCGACGCCAAGCGTGGCCTCAAGTACGCCTGCATCTTCTTCCTCACTTATTGCAGTCTGCAGCTGCCCGACGGCCATTTCGTGCGTCCGCACCCCATTGTGTGGCGGCTGCTCACGGGACTCTTCATCCTGTACGAGATGCTGCTCATCTTCCTGCTCTTCCTGCGCACCAGCGACGCTCGCCAGTTCATGACAGTCTTCGATGATAAACTCGGCGTCGAGCTGCCGGAGACTTCGTACGCCACCGACTGCCGCGTGTTCACGCCCGAGAACCCGGACTCGCACTTCGCCAACATTAAGGCCACGCTCTTCGACCGCTTCGTGATCATGCACTTCTTCGGCTGGATCGTGGGCTCCATCATGGTGCGCAGCAGGATGATCTCGTGGATCCTCAGCGTCATGTTCGAGCTCTACGAGATCACCTTCAGCCACTGGCTTGCCAACTTTAACGAGTGCTGGTGGGACCACCTCTTCTTCGACATCTTCACGTGCAATGCCGCCGGCATCTACCTGGGCATGAAGATCTGCCGCTACTTCGAGATGCGCCACTTCAACTGGGTGGGCATCAGGAAGATCCCCAACCTGACGGGCAAAGCCAAGCGCGCGCTTGCACAGTTCACTCCTGCCTACTGGATGGCCTACGACTGGAAGATCTTCCGATCGGCGGAGCGCTTCTGGCGCGTCATGTCCATGGTCACCATCCTGTCCATCATGATGCTCAACTCGTTCTTCCTCAAGACGGTGCTGTGGGTGCCCGCCAGCAGCAATGTCAACATCTATCGCCTCGCAGTCTGGTACTCGGCTGGAAGCTACGCAGTGGCGGAGTACTACATTTTCTGCTCGTTCACAATGAGCTACCGCGACGGCAAGAAGATGCCCGTCAAGAAGCTTGGCCCGCGTGCGTGGCTGGGCGTCGCCGTCGTTCTCACGGAGGTGCTGGTGATCTTCAAGCATGGCCAAGGGATGTTCACGGAGCCCTTCCCGCTGTACGTGAAGATCATTTGGGCAGCGATTTTCGCCGTGCTGATCGGCGGCTCCACCATTTACTTCATGTTCATCAACAAGCCGCTCAAGACGGACAAGAAGACGCAGTAGAGCGGCCCAAAGCACCAACAGGTACACGTGTATAAGGTGAGTGTGATTTTCTTTCACTGCCGTGTTTCCGTCGGCAAAAGCAGACAGCCAAAAACCATATCGCAAACCACAATAGAGCGTCCTGGAATTGATTGTCGAAACAATTATTATTTTCTGTGGAAAAACAAGCAACTTGCACCTTGCAGCAGGAACAATAATTTGAGGATGCAAACTGATTCGATCCATTACTAGATTGCTTCGCTTAGCTGGGAATACCAGCAAAGGGATGTTCCCTCCTATCTGTCGTACGACTAGGTACTCC
>JAABLK010000478.1:0-26112 GCA_012295415.1 Phytophthora chlamydospora
TCTCCGTGGGAAACAAGTCTCTTCCTTTTCGGTCTTCTCCGCTCAAGGTCACTCGCTCCTATCTGCTATCTTCACAGAACAGACCCTTCGGTCTGGTCTCTGCTGCCGTTAACTACTAATACCTTTTATTATTGCGTTGAAGCGCTTGCTCTTGTTTTGGTTTATATTATTATTTGCTTCGTAGTATTCTGCATGAAGCTACACATACAAATTTTGTTGCTGATGCGTTCGAGAGCGTCGGAGTTACTCCTTGCAGCCACCGGTGATGACCCAGCATCGAGTGCTCTCGAAGATGCCCAGCAAGTTGGTCAAGATCGCCCACACGAGCGCGAACGAAAGGTACGCGATTGTAAACGCCCCCATGCGTCGACTGCTGCCTCCTGACCTCTTGAGAGCCTGCGCTTCGGCCTTCTGGCGAGGCAACAACGGCAGGAAGAGCAGCGCCAGCAGTTTCATCACGTAGGATATGAGAATCGTAATGGTCACGTCGCGACGCACCTCGTCCGTGTCGTTCAGGATGTCTTCGTTGTAGACCTTGAAAGCCGCGTTGACGTTCTTCGTCAAGGTGAGAGCGAAGGGCCCACCCAAGTTGCTTACTGTGGTCAATAACCCGTAGATCGCTCCCTCATTGCCGTGGCCTGCGAGCTCTACGACCACGTACGTTGAAATGATAAAGCCGACGGCGTCTGGAACAGCCTCGACAATTGGCACGCCCAGCCAGAACCACTGCTTCCGCACGATATCCCACGTCACCAGCATGGTGCACATCGCGTCAAGAGCGATCACACTCACCATGGTGACGACCTGCATGGTCCTCCAGTTCCAGTGCAGTCCGTACTTGCCCGTCAGCGTGAGCGTGACCACCGTCACGAAGCTGCCGAAAATGCTGCTTAGACTCAGATAGAAGCTCGTCGCGTGCACCCAGTATGACGTCATGGGGTCCTGCGCCACGTACGTGAACCCGCCGAACACGCCCGACAGGAAGCTGTACGCGATCACTTGGTACACTGCTCGGCTCTGAATGGCGCCCCACAAGTCGCCAATGTACTTCCGGAACGTGGGTCGCTCCTTCACCACCTCTTCCCGCACGAACAGCCACGTCATGGGGATCACAGGCAGACAGAAGACCGCCAAGAGCAGCATCGTGTCCGGGAACGAGAGGCCGAAGTCGAAGCTGCCGCCATAGTCCGGCGTGCTCAGCCCAAAGCCCGTGATGGCTTGCGCCACTACATTAAACAGCGTGCGCACGGTGTAGATGGCTGTCTGGGTGCGCCCGCGGGTCTCTTCTGGCTCCCGTTGGGCGTACTCGACCACCACGGCATCCGCTGCCACATCTGCGAACAGGTAGCCGAGCGTGGCGAACATCATGAGCACAATGTACTTGGCCCCGCTGCTAGGTGCGCTCTTGTTGAGCGACTGCACCATTTCGAGCGAATAGTCTGCGGGTTTGACGCTGCGCATCTCGGGGTCGGGGAAGTAGGGCTCCTGCAGGGGCGACGCAGCCATGGCCAGCAGACTGAGCACCGTGACGGACCAGCCCAGCACCATGTAGGGCCGTCGTCTGTAGCCGAAGAGCGGCACGCAGTCGGACAACACGCCGATGAAGACCTTGGAGCTCCAGGGGATGGAGATGAGCGCTCGAGCCGACGTGGTGGCCGTGCCCTCCATGTTCAGGTAGTACGTCAGGAACGGCGTGATGGTGCTCGGTAGAACGCCAAAGACCAGCCCCACTGCCGCGTACTGGGAGATAAGCCCTATGCTCTCCATGGACCACAACCGAGGCGCCGATCCCTGGCGTAGCGCGCCGTTGGCGGCGGGGGCGGCGTCATTGGGCAGCTTCTTCTCCTTGTTATTATTCTTCGGCTTCTGGATGCTGGAGGGCGGCGAGTGGTCATCGTTCGCTGCTCCCTGTCGCAGCGCCGAGTGCTCATCCATATGCTCCAGCGCGGCCTCCTCGTCCTCCGTCACCGTCGTCGACGACGCGCGCTGCTCCACCGGCGGCATGGCGATGGGTTCCGCGACGCAAAATGAGATGTTGGATGGCTACATTTTCAGACGATGAGGTGTGGGCTACATAATTTATGTAAAGTTGTGTGTATTTGAAGTTGAAGACGCTGATTCTGAAGCAGGCCGAGCAGTGCCCACGAACTTCGCAGAAGACCATGAAGGTGAACGCGTGGACTCCACGTGGAGGGCTGCCCTGGAGGACAGCGAGGCGATGCATTGCGTCTGCAAGGGTTTAACCTGGGCGGCAGAACGTGAGGCCAGGAGTCAACGCTGCTTCGTTGGGCGCGTGTCTATATGCCTCTGAGGGATTCTTTGACAAGGAGGATAAAATGACAAGAGCTGGCTGTGGTTTACATGTATTAGATAGAGCAAGGCAGACTGCTTTCTGGCGTTGCCCGCAGCTTAGTTTCGCTTGACGTCCTTGTTCTCCTCCTTGGCGAAGGCGGGGTCGAACTGGCGCGACTGGTTGATGGCGTTCTTCTTGAGGTTGGCGAAGCGGAAGCGACGTGCCCGCCAGTCCGCGCCCTGGTCCTCTTCGTAGTGCATGAAGTTGTTGCGCTTGGACTTGTCGAGGCACACGTCCGGGTTGTTCATGAGGTAGCGCGCGCCGTTGCCGATGGCGGCGGTCATGGCGACGCCCACGAGGAAGACCACGGGGAAGGTGCCGCGGTCGGTGGCCCACAGGTTCAGCAGACCCTTGGTAGCGCGCGTTCCCTTGACAACCATTGCGAGTAGACGAAGCTGTAGAGTCAGGCAGTGAGATCGAGTGCTCGGAAGCTGGCAGATTGCAGAATGAATTCGCAGCAGAGCGCTTTGCTCCCCAAAGGCGGTTGTTGGATGACCGATGAGATTATGCGCCGATGGCGACTGACGCCTGACCACCACCAACACGGCTTGCGCTCCCGTGCAAGGGTGTGGTGTCGCATTGGGTGTACAGGACAACCCGAACTGGACATCGGAGCAAGGAGTGTGTGGCTACGCCTGACAACGATACTTGTCCGCATTGAACGCCTAACCGGATAGCGGCCGGGCTCCTTGATACGATTGCGAGGCAATTGGCGCCGACTGCTTCAACATCCTCAGCTCGATTCGTATTATCGCAGATTACGCAGAAAGCACCATCTCGAGGACAAATCCTGGCAGTGCATCGCTTGCAGCAACTCATTCGCGAGTCGTCTTGAGCTCGGTAGACCCCGAAAACTACGCCTATCGAGAAAGTAGTGCTGGCTTTGGAGCAGCGGCTCGTATGTTACCGTAAGTTTAGCTGACAACGAAACACACCGGAAAACCGAAAAAGAAGCACAGCACACTTGCTTGAGACCGTCGAAAACCAGCATGAAAGAGCGGATTCCAGCTTCACGACAGCCAGGAGGGGCTCTTTTGCGAGTCGACCACTTCTGTGCGAACTTCCCGTTGGGAGGCAGCGTTGAGGGTCTGTTTAACATGGTCAAATAAATGACGGCGACGAGCTCCCAGCAAGGACATGAAATGCCGTGTATTTATTTATTTGGTACATCTCCCTCCTGTGACCACACTCGAGGCTGCACCCCCACCTGTAGCCTCTAGCTGTCGTTCTGGCTGTTCTCCTCCTCGACGTGTCGTGACTGGTTGATCACATTTTTGTTCAGGTTGGCGAAACTTGAGCGACGAGCCATCCAGTCGGCGCCCTGGTCCTCGGTGCAATGCAGAGAGTTGCTGCGCTTGTCCTTGGTTAAGCACACATCCCGATTGTTCAAGAGGTGTCGAACGCCGTTTCCAATGGCTGCGGTCATGGCGATGCCGACGAGTAGCACAACCGGGAAGGTGCCGCGGTCCGTGGCCCAGAGGTTGATCAGCCCCTTGGCAGCACGAGTTCCTTTGGCAACCATTGTATGTCGGTGGTCTTGGCGGCGAAGAGAAAGAGTGAAGTCCCCCGAACCTAGTGAAATGCAGAATGAACTCAAGTTGGGCTTCATGGAGTCTCGGGCAACCAGGTTCATGCCTTGGACCGCCGACGCGGTGTGATGAGACAGCAATCGATAAACACACAGATTACGCTTGTCGAGGTTCCCACGCGAGCCAAACAAACATGTGATAAGCCCTTCAAGCGCTTTCTTACTTTTCATTGCCCCGCCATATTCTCCGCATCAATCCGTTCGTTCAGTCAGAAAGTTCTTCATGATCCGTGTTTCAAGTCAGGTGGTGATCACTTCGTCGAGCCTCTGCGGAGGCTCATGAACTCAAGGAAATTCAGAGGCTGCACGACATCAACATACTATCCCCGCTCTCCCGGTAAAAAAAGTCGTACGAAGGTTTGAAGCCGTTGTCGCGATAGTCACCGTGCGGAGTGAAATGCTTTGTACGATTGAATATTCTCAACACCTGCAAAGCCCTGGTCGTTGTTTTTACAGCCCCTTTGCCTATCTATTGCTGCTTCGGGGTGGACGTCGTATCAATGACCTTGGCTCCTCCAGTCGTGTCTGGCGGCGCTTTTCCAAGCATCTCAGCTACTGCAGCGCCGGGTGACTCCGTTGGCGCCGTGATCCTAGGCTTGAGGCCAATGCGTCGTCGGAAGTCGTTGTTGTTCATCAACGCTGTCTGCGCCCCCGACGACCACGAAGATCCGAGCCAGTAAAAGAACACTCCTTGCGGGAGAGTAACCAGGAACGGAACGGCAAGGATCGTGAAGTACTGCCCGCCTTGCAGCAGCGTCGTCCACAAGCCACTCTTCGTTCGCGCAGACAGCTCCAGGTTGCCGTACGTCGATGCCGCCGCGAGAATCGGCAGGACATACGTGCTATCGGTCTCCATCAGGTTCTTCCAGAATAACAGGCCACCGCTATCGAAGCCGGCAAAATTGCCGGAGCGCACCATGTCGCGCGCGCTGTAAGCCATGAGCATGAACAAGGGGATGTATGCAACCGATCCCATCACGGTCTGCACGGGGCGCGTGTTGTACTTCTTCATCACGGCTTTCATCCCCTGCCTTCCGAGCACCATAGCATCAAAGTGTCCCTTGTGGTCCGAACCAGGCTGCAACGCAAACAAACCCACAACATCACACCAGATCAATTATTGCGAGAAAATGGTCGAGACGGAGACACGCCTTCCTACCGTAAATGTTCGAGCGTACTTGTACGCCGAGTACAGCTTACTAAAGTCCGGTCTGGCCCTCATCAGTCTGCAACCAAGTGCATCAGCATGACATTCAAGCCCACACTCATGGAAACTAACACTCGCGTCTTACCTCTGCATGGCTTGGATCTGGAACACGTAGAATGGGAAGATAGCTGCACGCACCGTGATCCCCGAGAGCTGCAGCACCACACCACACAAAGACGTCAGCCCCCTCCACTTCGCCACTTCAGCTGCCTTAACTCTCACCAGCAGCGTGGCCCACCACGGCAGGCCTGTAGTCTCGTGTACCGTCTCAAGGACTGACTGCACCGCCTGTACAACAAACCACGGCTCGTGGCCCGATCCAGCTCCAGTCACCACCGTCGCCGCCACATCTGCGCAACAGACCAGATAGCGCGACTCAGTCTGCCAGTCTAATATACCATATTCTCTGCCAATAGGACGCACCGGTAAGCTGTCCGTCGGCCATCGTCAGCTCCAGCGTGGGCGGCACCGCGTCGGACGTTGAGAAGTGACGGTTCTCGAGCGAGAACGAGGCCCCCAACGTCGGGAAAGCTGCTTGCACACTTCCAAGACACAGAGGATTCTGACCACGAGATAGTGGTGCGCGTCGCAGCCCCAGGGCCCCGCGACGGAGCGCCCCCAGCGCGCGCAGCTGAGCGCTCATGATGTCCGCAGGAAGTGCTCGCAGTTGGGTCTCACTTCACGATTGGTCAAAAACAGCTTCCCTTTTCATCCAATCCCCAGCCGTCATAAACCGGTATACCGGTATTCTCATCCGGCTCACGTCGAAACCATTGTGGCAGCTTCAAGGTCTCACAAAAGCGCGTGCCATTTCCCCCGATCCGCCATGCTGAGCAAACGCGTGTCCTCCATCGTCCGCCCGCTAACGCGCGCCAAGAGCTCTGGCAAGGCGCGCACGTCGCCCATACTGACCACCATGTTGCCGCGTGGCACGTTCGAGGGAAAAGTGGCGCTGGTAACCGGCGGCGGCACGGGGCTGGGCAAGGGCATCGCTACTAAGTTGTCGGATCTGGGCGCAACGGTGGCCATTATGAGTCGCAAGCGCGGCGTGGTGGACGTAGCGGCCAAAGAGATCCAGGCACTCACGGGTAACACCGTGATCCCGCTAACGGGCGACGTGCGCGACGCCGAGCAGGTCAAGAAGGCACTGGACGAACTGGACGAACGTGCCGGCGTGCCTACGATCGTGGTCAACAACGCGGCGGGCAACTTCATCTCGCCCTTCGAGCGCCTCAACGCCAAGGGATTCGGTACCATCGTGGACATCGTACTGAAGGGCACGGCCAACGTGACGCTAGATGCCGGCAAGCGCATGATCCAGCACGAAAAGGGCGGCGTTTTCCTCAACATCACCACCACGTACGCCGAGACAGGCTCGGGCTACGTCGTGCCTTCAGCTGCGGCCAAGGCAGGCGTCAGTGCTATGATCAAGTCGCTGGCTGTGGAGTGGGGCAAGTACGGCATCCGCTTCGTGGGTATTGCCCCGGGCCCGATCAAGACGAAGGGCGCGTTCGACCGCCTGGACCCGTCCGGAGCCTTTGAAGAGGTCATGCTACAGAACAACCCGCTCAAGCGCTTCGGCGAGGTGGACGAGCTGGCCAACCTGGCCTCCTACATGACGAGCGACTACGCCAGCTGGCTCAACGGCGAGATCATCCGCTTCGACGGCGGAGAGACCGTCTCGAACGCCGGCGAGTTCAACATGTTCGGCACGGTCAGCAAGGAGAAATGGGACGACCTGGAAGCCGTCATCCGCGACTCCAACGCCAAGGGCAAAAAGTAGAGCTGTTTGAAGGCAGCCGAAGACGTCACCGATGACGAAGACCCAGAAAACGAAAACCCTCAATTCAAATCACATGCTTAGGATCTTATCTGCGTGTTGGTTGACAAGCGAACGGATGTTCTGGAAATAATAGGCTCGTGCGATATAATCTAATCCCAGCCTGAGCTCATGGTGGCCATCAAATACTTGGATCGAAAGGAAACCCAGATAGTGTTGATTATATACAGCGTCCAATGGAGAAACATGACGTAGTGAAAGGGCGATCCGCTCGACTCCGCTCATAGGTTACGAGGCCGCGGTGGCGAGGTGGTACTTGGCGCGTAGCTGCTCTCTTTTCTCGGCGCGGCGGCGCAAGCGATCTTCCTGGAAGGTGGCGCGGCGCTCCTCCATCTTGTGCAGGTTGTCCGACATCTTGCGGATCTCCTCGTTCTCCTTCTCGACCTGCTTGGCTCTCTTCTCTCGCTCGGCCGCGAGCATGGCACCGCGCACTTGGCGGGCTCCTGCAATGGCCTCCATCCACTGCTGCCTCTTGAGGGCCGTGGAGGCGTCGAACCTGTGCTCTTGCGGCCCGACAGAGATGATGAGGCCCACATCTGAATTGTCCTGACCCACGTCCACCTCACGGACGTCCGTGATGCCGTCCAGTGGAATGGCCTTGACTTCTCCCTCATAAGTTCGCGTCTCAGGGTCGAACTTCTGGTACTGGAAAATGTTCTTGGCTCGCACGAACTTGACGTGCACGTGACGCTTACGCAGCAGCCCGTACTTACTGAAGAGGTCTCCGCCCTCCAGCAGCGGCAGGTGCTTCTCGTAGAAGACATTCTCGGTCTGTGCAGTCGAACTGCAGTCATTGCAGAGCCGCACGGGCTCCACGAAGCCGAACTTGACCACGCGGTCGTAGTGGCCGGCGCAGCGGCCGCAGAAGACGAGCCCGCAGCCGCGACAATGGTGCTTACGCTTGAGCAGGTCGAACTCGTTGCCGCACAGCGTGCAGGCCTCCATGAACTCATCCTTGACCCAGCGTGGCGGGTCCTGATAGTTCGGTAGGATGGCTAGAGCTGGGTCTTCTGTGGGGCTGCGGCGCTTGGGCTTCTCCTGCATCATGTAGCGACCTTCATCGGTGGCTTCGGGCGTGTGCGAAGGCTGGAAGCAGCACGATACGAGGGCGCAGAGTCCAGCCTTGGCTTTCTGCGGGAATGCGGCCATGGTGGAGTGGATGGAGCTGCTGGTTGGAGACTGTGGAAGAGGACGGTTCTGGCCTACTAGCCCAGGTGGCGCTTCTTCGGTGCCTGCTGGAAGGCAAGGTACCCTATGGAAAAAAAGATCGAAGGTTGATGCGCGGGGAGTGGTGGAAATGCGAGAGGTGTTTCGACCAATCGTAAAGCAGAAAGCGCAGGCCGGCCGGCTCGATGGCACGGAAGGCAGATCTACCTCGTGAAGAATCCTGTCAAACTGAAACAGCATACTGCACTATGCAAGAAGATCAAGGATTATCATCTGGAGAGTCTGACAAGACAATGCAGCATCGCAGTCCTTCACTGGAATCTTCGTTTAGTAGTTGAAAACGCCCTTATCTCGTAAGCTTTTCGCTGGTTAGAGCAGGAACGTGTCCATGACGTGGTGCACGACGTCAATGCCCGAGTCCAGTGGCTTGTCGAGGTTTGCTCGCTTCGCAATGATGTGTTCATGCGACATCATACCTCCAAACATCACGTCGATCCGGCGCCAGCCCACACTTTGCACGGACAGCAGCATACCACGCAGCTCGTCTTGTTCAGTATCCGCAGTGAAGGCGTACGGCAACTGGTCCAAGATAACGTCGCCTTCGACGAAAGGCTCCGGTCGAGAGCCCCCCGATAGGTTCGAAGGTTCACTGCCCACGGTATTCCCGCGACGGCGGCTGTGAAAGAGATGACGATGGCGGCCACTTCCACTCAAAGATGACGAGGTCTTCCTACCTGGCTCCGATGCGTGGCGACGATTACTTCTGCGGCTGTGGGTGCTGCTCGCACTACGGACGCTGCTGTTCTCATCTTCGTGGCCATTTGTGTTTGATGGCGAGGCCAATGCCGCGTGGTTGGGTGCCACATACTTTAGTGCGAGACGCTTGACCTTGAGGGGGATGGTGTCTCGCAGCTTGCGCGCACTCTTCAGGGAGTCGAACGCGATGTGCGTGTAGATCGGAGACATGAGGAACTCCTTGGCGCTCAAGCGGTACGGGTTAAACGCGCGCACTGCCGCGCACGTGTACGGCACCTGCATGTCGAAGAAGATGTTGGAGTACAGTGTGCGCACTTTGAACATCTGCAGCGCCTGCATGAACTGGCCTCGGGTCAAGCAGCTGAGCAGAGGCGGAGCTGTGGACGCGCGTGGCTCGTCCTCCTCGCCAGTCTCCGCGGAAGTCAGACAGCGAACGCCGAAACTAGCGTTACTGAGAGCCACAAGCCATCGCCAGTCGCGTCGGACGTCGCTCTCTGGAATGCGAAGAATGCAGAGGTTCGTATCTCCCGACTTGGCCTCAGAGCGCTCAGTTGGCCAGCGGATCTGGACGTCGATGTTGCCCGAGTCGTCGGACTTTTCGTCTTCCTCATCTTGGCCCCATCCGATGAAGCTGGAGTAAAAGTTGGCGTTATTTCCACTGCTTTTCCCACTAGGCAGCAAGATCTTAACGTCTGCGCACGAGAGATCGACCTCAAATTTGAGCTTGCCCTTGTTTTCATCCTCTTTGTTCTCGAAAAATCGCAGCTTTCGGTCGCCAAGAGAACAATCGTAGAGCTCAAAGGGCTCTTGAGCAGGATGTTGCAGCTTCCCTGAAGTTGGAAGACTGACCAGCAACGCTCCGTTCATATCATCCCATGCTGCACACAGAAACCAACGCCAACGTCAGCGTTCATCCTCTAATGGAGATCAAAACATCTTACTGTACCTGGATGGAAGTCCTTCTCCAGGAAGCTACTGGACGTCCGACTCAGCTGCTGCGTCTCCTCCGTGGCCGCATCCGTCAGCGTCAACTGAGCCCCCGTTCTACTGAAAATCTTGGGCATGAGGGCATTGAAAACCACATTTGTCGCTCCGCGCCTTGGACGGCGAATTCCAAGGTGGGGCGTCGCGAGCGTCACGAAATTCTGCACCAACAGTCGATACGTCAGTCTAGCCTATTCTACCGTGTTCTACCTCCACGCTACGTCGCCCTACCATTGGTTCTACATGGTCGAAGAACCCGCGAGCCAGCAAAATCCCGATGCAGTAGCGGTTGTAGAGACCTCCCAGCGAGTGGCCGATCATCGACAGCTTCTGTAGCTTGGGCATCTTCAAGGCCAGCGCCTGCACCTCGTCGGCAAGGCGTTGGCCGCCCTGGTCTACGCCGTCGTAGGTCTGGAAGAAGCTGGAGGCGTTGCTCTCGGCCGCGTGCAGGTGCAGCGCGTCCTCCGGCTGGCACAGCGAGCGGAAGATCTCCACGAAGCGAGCGAAGTCGTGTTTGCTGCCCAGCAGCCCATGCTGCAGCACTACGAGGTGCGTGGCTCGCTGGAGCTGCGCGTTGTCGGGCTCGGAGTTGCGCATTGGGAGGCGAATTGATGAATGACTAGCGTGGAGCAGCTATGTATGATTATGCCGAAATGGTAGATTTCTCAGGAAAGATAATAGCTGGGGAAATGTATGGGGACTTGTACGATGAGAATCCAGCCTGCGACGTGCTCGAAGCATGGCACTTTGGCCCACAGGAGTGGGGTAAACAGATTGGCAATGCCTTGTGTGAAGTGCGCAATGGAAGTGCTCGTTTGCGAAGCAAGCAACTACGCGCGGAGTGACCGAGCGAAAGCTGACATCCAGTCGAACGTGTAAAAACCGAGGTGAAGCAGACTGAATCGTAGTACTTTCAGCGAATTATGTATTGCGTTCGATCAGGCACGATGCACATATCTACTTTCCGTCCGCGGAGGAGTCCTGCCGAAGAAAGAGGAGACGGATCTTGAGGAGAAGCCGATGAGAATTCGCGCAAAAGTGATACCGCAGAGCATCGTCGAGATACAGCAAACGCACCAGAGAGGGTGCCGGGGTCTTGTGGGTGTCGATTTATTCGTCTGACAACTTGTCGAATCTGGTATCCCTATCGAGATCTTGGGGTTGGAATTGCGCTTGATGTGCATGCCATCTTCTTTGCCAGCTAGAGTTCTCTTCTTGTCGAGAAGAGGGCAGAACTGTACAACTTTGGACTTCATGTCATTTTGATGGGGAGTATGGCAGTTCTAACCAAATAGCCCGCCGCCTCCTGGCTGGTGTGCGATGTAAGCGAGATAGTCGTTGTCAAGCAACGTTTGTTCTCGATAACAAACCGCAGAGTTGCTGCAACGGTCCCTGAACGCTCGGCCTTTCAGGCAGAGGTTGAACGCTTCCAGCACCACGCATCAGAAGCAACTAGCAAGGCCGAAAGGCACCAGAGTAATGGAACAGCAAGGCAACTGAGACGACATCGATGCGCCAGAACAGAGTGGACGGCAATGCAGGAAAGCAGTCTTGAACCGCGTGCGCGATGAAAACTTTTGGGCAATGCAAACTGTCCTGAATGCCCAAAGGAAAAAATTGACTTGAGCTTTGTATGCCCATGGGAGAAGTGGTGAAAAGATGCTTGACCTGGGCGATATCGCAGTAGTGAACTCAATTGTGACGAGATATGTGGGCATCTCAGCGCGATCGTGAGGCAAGCTTGGTCTTGAGCTGAAGGAACAGATCGTACAGGTATCATGGCAGAAGTGACTCTTAACCCGGTAGATTCAGGCTCAGAAAAACAGCACTACGAGGACCTGGAAGTTAGCTAACTGATCTTTGCTAGACAAGCACCATGCAAGTTGAAGGAACGTACGCGAGTCGCTCAATCCTCCAATAGGCTTTTCTCATTGCTCCCTCCTTCGCAAGTGGAAATCCCGATTGAAGCATCTCAAGCGAAGTCCAACATGGGGATCGGGTGTTTATGAACAGCAAAACGCACAACGGCGAAGTCAAGGAAGTGTAGGACTGCAGAAGATCATTCAAGATCTTCCAAAGGAGAGAAAAACTTGCGGGAATTGAACAGGAAAATACGACTGATCATGCGCCGCGATGACCACGTTCGACTAAGCTCAGCCAAAGGGGTGAATCTGAGCAAATTTCGCAAACGTTTGTCATACAACGAGATCCGTTTGCCAGCACACACAGTGCTACCCATGTCAACACTTCGGAAGAAGTAGATGTACGATTGGTAGCTTCATTGTTGGAATGCGTCAGCATCTCGCCTCCAACTCGCACTCCGACAGTTTTGCCACCAGCAAAGTCACCAGTATGTCTGGTCTGCTCCTGACAAGCGGATTCACCGATTGATCGCAGCCATGAGCAGCAGATGACTTGAAGTGTTCGAATGTGCATTTTCATTTTTTTAATTGGTAAACGTGTAATCCTGTTGCATCTCTCGCTTATGCGGCACAGTTAGCGGTGCCTTTCGCTTTTCCCTGTTTTGAAGCTTTCTTGGCGCGAGTGAGCGTCATTATTTTTCGCTCCTTGGGCTTCAGGTGGGGCACGTGCTCGAAAAAATACCCGGTAACTTCAACGTAGCCCATGTACGACGCCAGCACTTGGGGCTGAAGGCTCACGCGCTGTGGTTCGCCCTTGAGGATAACTTCGGCCTCCATTTCATCGTTCACCGAGTCCTGATTCTCAATGAACCCCACCAACCCCGTGAACACGTCCAGATCCCCTTCACTGTGAAAGACGGCGTAGTGATATTCGTGCGACTCGAGTTCTTCCTCTTCGAGGCTCAGAAACCCGAACATGGGGCTCGTCATCCCAGCCAGAGTCGCCTTCTTTGATGGAGAGCGTACCGTCTCCGCTAGAGCTTTATCTGTCGGTGGTGAACTTGTCGCTGGAGCCAAAGCTTTGCCATTTGGGGAAGGCATTTCTTCTGTGGTTTCTCCTTTCGGAGGTGGACTTGACGATGTCAAGGCTTTAGCGTCGGTTGGAGTCGAGTTGTCGACCGCACTGGAGGTGCTCCGCGCCTTGGTCAATGCTTGGCTCAGATCGAACAAGGAAAACATCTTGGATGCAGGTTGACCTCTGCTCTTTGGGGCTCTCATTGCGGAGTTCACAGCACGATGCTTCTCCTTGTCTTCATCTGCTGCGGATGCGGTGCTTACTCGAGAATCACCCGCTTGTGCCATCGATTCCTTGGTAGGACCAGAAGAAGAAATCGATTCGAGGCCGTCGCCCTGCTCTAACATCACAACCTCTCGGAGCACCTCAACAAAGTCCTTCGAGTCGACTTCTGCCTTTAACAGCACAGTCTCCACGCCGTCTTTCAAGACGTAGTCCACTGTTTTTTCGCTCAGAAACTTGGCCACACTGTCCTCATCCATATTGACGATTGCCATGAGCAGTTTGACAGGCACAGCGTAGTCGATCATGGCATGAAAACACTGCTCGAACACGGGACCAGCGACCACAGACAAGCCCATGGAGAGAAACGAAACAATGCGCTTGCAATTTTGACGCCGCGCCTCGGCTTCTTCTTTGGCAATCAACGCACGCTTGAGCTCTCCAACGTTGCGCTTGACCGATTCAAGCTGTCGGTCCACGTATTCGACCTGCTCTGTTAGGTTCCGAATGCTTTCTTTGATCGCTTTGACCCACGGGGCGTTCTCCATGTTGACACGCACGTTGTCTCGACTCCAGCGCATAAACTCGATCTGGCTCAGTAAGTCGCGCTCCTTACACTCGTCCAGGACCAAGTCGAAGAAGAGCGACGCCTCATCGTCCAGAACAAGCTTTTCAGTTAGAATCTGGTGGAAAGCTTGCACCAGCAGGGAATTCAGGTCAGCACTCTGGAGATGCGCGCTGCCGAAGGTGAACACTGTGCGCAAATCGTACACGCTGGTGATGCAGGGCACCAACTTGACGACGTCATCGTAGCTGACTTGCGAGCACTTCATTAGTGTCAGTGTGCAGCTCAGGAAGTCGCGACGGCGCTTGTATTGAGTCATCAGCAAGTGGAGCTTCTCCCGAAGTTCATCGTCCAACCAAGTCATCTGGGCGCACAAGTCGAGAGCGTTGCAGCCATACATGGTTTGCGCGAAGGGATCGGAGCCAAAGTGACACACGAGCCACTCGACAATGTGGAATGCTCCAGCGCCAACAGCAACGGACAGAAGACTATCGTTTGCCAGGAATCGCATTCCGCCACCCCCGACACAGAGCGCAAATGGTCCATGGCGGCTTGGCGCATCCCGAGGGCAGCAGTCTCCGCATACGTCGAAGCCATGCAAGCGAATGGATCGGAATCGATTTCCGTGGATTGGACCATCACCACAATCACCACACTCAAACCCATCGTGCAGATGATCCGTATCCATGAGGCTTAAATTGCGGCCATCCTCGTTGATCTGAAATTGGTCGCAGTTGTCTCCGCCTGGTGATGCACGCAAAATCTCGACGAATACCTCCAGGTTGTCTTCACGTATCGCCGAGATGAGCAGAGTGTCGCGCGCGATCTCCATTGCTGCGGTTTTAACGCTGGTGAAGTACAATGCGCGTGCTGTCTGCAAGTCCTCCATCCGGATTGCGTCCCAAATTACACCTTCGAGGCTTTTGCTCTTTCCCTCAGCGAGAGCGTGGCTCGCAAACTTGGCTTCGATCAATGTGAATCGCTCCAGGTCTTGCAATAATTC
Organism: Phytophthora chlamydospora; assembly: GCA_012295415.1. Classification (NCBI taxonomy): domain Eukaryota; phylum Oomycota; class Peronosporomycetes; order Peronosporales; family Peronosporaceae; genus Phytophthora; species Phytophthora chlamydospora. The sequence goes on from JAABLK010000478.1 coordinate 14,623, forward strand.
TCTCGCCTTGCACTGAACGTGACTAAAGCGCTCCAAGCGCTTTTCTCGTCCAGACCAACTGAAAATTGCGGAACTCTTCTCGATAGCTGAGACAGTGAGCTTGAGCAATTCCAAGAGTCGAATAACGAGTAGGCCAGCGTAAGCGATCTGCCGGTTGTGCAAGGCCAGAATTTTGTCGTAAACTACAATGACAGACTCCACAACCTTTTGGCACTCGTCTTCATTGCGGCGGACATCAGAGAGGCTAGCTCTGAGTTCCCGGTTGCAGTTTTTAACATCTTGGATGCTGGGGATGCCACGTTGGTACACGGTTTCTGGAATCTCAAACATCTCATCTTCGAAATCAATGTCATCAGACTCGTCTTCATCGAAGGAAGGAGGCACTGGAACGGTAGCCGCCAACGCAGCTTCGGGGAACACAGCATGCATGAGAATGGCCTCAAATTGCGTGTCTAATTCAGCTGCGTCAATGGTAGCCGCCCGACGAATTTCGTGCATCTCCAGCTTGTGATAGCGTCCATTCATCAGCTTGTGATGGCGTCCATTCGGGTTGCTTTCCATAGCACTCCGAAGGCCACGCACTTCACAGTTCGCCAACGTGTGGCACGCGAACGCAAATTTGGTAGTGCGCGAGGTTCCGCACGAGATATTGCGACCGTGACTCGTGCGAAGCCGTAACTCGGTGATGCCGCCGAAGTCATCCAAGCGACACAACGTCATCGTGATATACTCGTCCTTCTCTAGAGGGACAGATACATCGGGTCCTTCCTCAAAGCACCACGGCTTTCCAAAGAGAGTACCTTCGAACATGTCGAACGGCTCTGCCTTGCGCTGGAAGATGATCTGGAGACCTGCAAACCCTTTTTTCCAACCGTACCACACTACACATCGAAGAAGCAGATATTAGCCACTCGAAGAAAAGAACAAGCATCGCTGGTAGTACGTGCACTTACTATTGATCACGCTCACGCGAAAAGCTGGATGCCGCAACACGAGCTGATAGAACGAATTCGTAACCTGCTTGGGCAGTACATAGCGTGCTGGGGACACCCGCGACTGGACATTCGTGATGTGCCGACCGGCGCTTGCGGATAGGAGCCGCACCTCCGAGCAAGCAGCGGCGTCGCGTTTAAACGGTTGGCCACCGTATCCTCCAACACGAAAGACGCGGCTGCACACCGTCTTGAGCTCCAGGGTTTCCGTCCACTGGCCTTGCCTTCCTCGTACCGCGACAATGTATTCGTTCGGATAGAGCGTGAACTCGTGCATATCTGTCGCTCCCTGCACGTCGACACGAGGCGTGACACAGCGTGGACCATCCAGGATAGCGCCCGTGGATTCATGTTTGTATACAAACTGAAATCCATCAAGGTATTCTCTTCCCCAAACTGAAATAGGGAACACGGTTAGCACTGTAATAATCAAGAAAGAAAACTACAAATGCACTACTTACGCCGCACGATGTGCACGCGGTACTCCAGAGCACTGAGCAGGTCCTGCTCGGACGTCACGCTCATCGTGCAGAGTTGATTTCGGTACGTTGTCTGGCGGTGGCTTGTGCGTTAGATGGGAGATTGAATTGTGGCTTGTGGTGGCCAGGTTGGACTCCAAGTTGGAGAAACCAACAAAGCAGATACGAGCGCGCCATGGGTCGATCATCTGAACAGAAGCACCCACCGCCCCGACTCCAACAAATGCCCGTATCCGAACGGCTCAAGGGTGGGGTTGCTACAATATCTGCCTTGTTTGCAACTTACCTTGTACCCAAGTACTTTTCAGTATAAGGAATTCCTTTCGTTTCTCTTGCCAGATTACCAGACGATTGGAGTTGTGGAGCTTTCGTGGCATAATGTAAAATGGACCTGCCACCACAGTATTGGAGCTGAAAGACCTGACTGTGGGTTTTCGAAGGCGTGGCTTGAGCCGCCCGAGATTCGTCTCTTGTGCATGGAAACCAAGATGACACAGATTTACTCACCGTCCAGAATACCAGCGTCTCGCTAGCTACAATAAAAGGCTGGTCGAGGCAAAACTCATAAATCTACTTTCGTGTGGCCGCTGCTGTTTGTTGTCCATCCCACTCTACTTGCCCGAAGAGCAGCTCGGTCGATTCGTCGTGTTGCACACCCTTGAGTGTTCTCCAGCTTCATCGTCGAACCCCGTAAAGTAAGCTGGGATAGCTGTCGGGGTTCCGCTTCTTCTGTCTCAAGACTTCTGTCATCGACATGTATCCGATGAGCGCTGGAGGTGTCCACTCGTGTGCTGACTGACTAACCAAATCGGCGAAGGAAGTTAAATTCATCAGGCGAAGGTCGTGAACTTCAAGCGTTTGGTGGCCGATTGCGGGGTACTTGGCCACCTCGAACAGCAGCGGAATAGTGTCGGGCAGTTTGTCAGCGAGAACTTTGGCTCTCAATTCAATCACATGTTCGCTACCCGACAGTGCTGCTGGAGGGACCGAATCGAAGCAGTGCAGCCCGGTGAGAGGGCCAGCCAAGAAAGGTTTCCTTTTCATCGATACGAAAGCACGTTGGGGCAAATGACGGTCGTTCTTGATTAGCAAAGGCCGCCTCGATGAGTCTCATGGAATGAGTAAGGTGAGGCAGCCCCCTTAGGGTATGGTGTGGCGGGTTACAAAATTGCAGCGCTGGCATTCGAGCCGAAGCGCCCCGACGTATTGGCCACCGAGGAGCTGCTTGAGCCCGAGGAGGTGAGAACGCGACTGGGTGGCCGACACAAAGAACGACTGTCATCTATAACTACTCGTGTAGTATGACGGACGAAGCAAAACCGTTGGCTCCTCACAACCGTGAACTCTGGAGAGTTCGGGGAGTTCTCTCTTCGACTGAACACAGCTATCCTGACCATGGCCGCGGGGCCCGAATTGAAGCACACGCCCGATCTTGGGATGCTTGGGCTGGCCATGGATCTTCGGGTTGTCAACGTGGCTTTCTCCTCTTGGCAGGAAACGTTGATTTCCACCTCGCTTCGCTCGTTGGAAATATCGATTATCCCGGCTAATGGAAGTGACAACAACAGGAACCGCTTTATCGCTCAGCGAAGTCGAAGACTTGTTCTTGATCTGCAAATTGGAAAAGTGGCTGCCCATCGACGTGCCTCTGCATTACAGCGTTCCATCTAGGCAGTGACCCCCATCTCGTTGCAGCCACCACAGCTTGAATGGTCGACGTGCTGATCCCAACTTGGATTTGGTATTTAATTCCGCGTTTAGCAGATGGCTACATTTGAATTAGCAGTCGGTCGTCCTTTCGTCTCCGCTACGCGCGACTTGACTCGAGGACGCAACGCTTCGGCTGCGATAGCCGCCAGCTCAATCTTGCTGAGTCCAAGGAGGCGATGAAAGGGCCACCGCATACAGAGCCTAGTAAAGTACGTGACGTTGCTCTGCTAACGCCGTCACAGCAGGTGAAGGTTCAAGGATGACGATCCAAACCTGATACCTTCAGCCTCCGGGTGAACTTTGGCTGACGTGGCGTATCTTCTTTTCAGGGATGCGAGCAGCACCGCACTGCCTCGTCACAGCCGGATAAGGCGCAGACCAAGTTGCTGCCGGAGCTGGCGATCTTTCCGGCCTTCACGCCGGACCCGGCCCGACTGGCGGAGCTCGTGGGCTCGTCCGCTTTCTCGCCGCCGGTGTCGCCCACGGCGGCGGAAGCAAGGGAGCTCTTTGCTTCAATCGGCAAGGGCCAGACGTTCTTCGAGCTGCTGGAGGCGCGAGGTCTCACACTAGAGCCAACGGACGGCGTGGAAGAGACCAGCGGTAGGATCGATGCTGTCCACTGTGTGGACGGGAGACGGAAGACGCTACTGCACCAGGCGTGCAGGTCTGGCAATGTGCAGGTGGCCAAGTGTCTGCTGTTTCATGGCGCCAATGCGTCAGCGAGGTGTCGAGACGGACGCACGCCGTTCCACGATGCTACATCCTCAGGAGCAAGGGAGACGGCGTTGCACTTGCTCAAGTTGCTTTTCGAGCACGACCCAGGGGGAATTTCCATTGTCGACGCGAATGGCTCACACGTGCTGCATCTCGCTGCCATTCACGGCAATGTGGGCGTGATTAAGTGGTGCTCCAAGCTACTAGCTCAACCGACAGGGAAAAAATCGGGTTTCAAGAGCCCGAGACCCGCGATTTCTCGATACCTAACTCCTCTTGGAATCACGTCTTTCAGCGGCCGCAACATGCTGCACTACGCAGCGTACAATGGCCGTTTGAATACTTTAAAGTGGCTGCTTGGAGAGGAGAATCCGCGGCGCGGTGAACTCTCGTTGGGTGCGTTAGACGCAAATGGCTACTCGGTACTGCACTACGCTGCCATGGGTGCGTCGCTCGAAGTCTGCGAGTGGCTGGTACTGGAAGCTCCTACTCGGAATCAAATTGATTTAACAGCACGTACAAGTGAAGGGAAGACGGCGCTGGAGCTCGCCTTGGCGCGTCCATCGGCGATTCAAAAGTTCCTATCAGAGGTTTCCAGAGTGCCCTGTGTACCCTCAGGCTTGCATTGTTTGGGCGCTGACACGACTTCCCTTGGGGTTGGATGGGAAATGGAGCCAGCCAGTAGTGACACGAGGCTATGGGAAACGCTGAAGCCGCTGTATTTCCACCTGGAGGTTTGCAAGAAGCCTGCGAGTTTGTCTCGAGCTAGCGGCTTTCTGACGATGCTCCTGCTCATGCCGCCAAGTTCGCCTGGAAGTCCAAGAGCTCCTCCTGCAATGTCCTCCGCGCTCATGACAGCGTCAAATTTGCTGCACTGGCAGCCGCTGGGCGTGTTGTTGCAGCCAGAAGCTCGCGAACATTGGCTATGTGGCCTCGAGAAAGACACCGAGTATCTTGTGCGGATGCGTGCGCGCAACCGGAACGGGTTCAGCGGCTACTCTGTGCCCAACCTCTCGGGCGTATTCATGACAATGGACGGTGGTCGGCGACGGAGCACGTCGAGTCTCGAGAGATTCTTAGGTGTTATCAAGGAAAACCCGCCGATGGAACCGATCGCGAACTCTTTCATTGGAAACTTACACTTCGAGCTGCTGGAGGCTCGAAGTTTACCACGTCCAAGCGGTTTATCGAGTCCAAGTAGTGCGGATCAGACCCAGAGAGCGCCTCAAGGCCGCTACTACGCTGTGGTTACGATGGAGACGCCGTCTACGCCCGACGTCGAATGCAGCGGGAAATCAAGTCCAAGTCGACTGCTCTACTGCATCCGCTCTCCGCTTGCAACGTTGCAACAAGACTTGGTGCTTTCCGGGAGTTTGCAGGTGTGGCGCCATCCTCGCTTCGCTCTCCGCACGGTCTTTCGGGCTCCCGAGTCACTGGCGCACACCCAAGTTACTATCGCCGTGCACCATGAAACCCAGGGCCAATTCGACTCGCATTGTGTGGGCAGATTGTCGTTAACACTCCTTGACCTGGTACAAGGCATGCCGGCGAAGATGCAGTGGCTTCCGCTCGGTAACGTGACGGACCCAGAGGCGAGCGGAGGACTCGTTCTCCTTCGCACGCTGTTCCTTCCTAACGGCGTCTCGGCACTCCCACATCCGACAATGGCGGACACGTGGGGATCTACGGCCGAGGAGCTGCTGCGCACGTCGCAAGCTTCAGTTCCTTTAAAAGGTGACGAATCTGGCTCGCCTCCTGGCTCATCAAGTTCAACAGCATCGACATCATCCTCCTCCTCTTCGTGCTCTCAGTTCTCGCATTCCTCGATGCTCGTCGACCGTCTGGGCTTCGGGGTGTTCGACCCCGAGATGCAGCTTCGAAATGGCGAGTGGCAATCAATCAAGCTGCCCACAGGAACGACGAGGTCTTACGGATACTACAGCCTCCTGCTCGAAGCTCTGGAGCAACAACAAGAAAGACTATGGCGCAGGCTTCGATGCAAAAGACACGCTGCTAACTGCAACCAGGCGCCACTAACGTGCAACGTTGCGGGTGCTCATGCTGAGATAATTGACGGCGATTCCTGCGGCTTCGATGCCAGTCAGAAGCGTGGAGTTCGAGAGCTGATCTGGCGAGGAATCCCAATGTCGCGTCGTCCTGAACTCTACTCGCGGCTGAGCGGGGCGTCTGTCGTGCAGACTCGCTATCCTCCAGGTTATTTCCTCGGCTTGACGGAGAGACTTGAAGACCCGACAGATGAAGTGCATTCCAGACCCAAAAACTCTCGTTTCGCAGCAGCAAAACGGCAGATCCACGTGGACTTGAAGCGCACGTTTGCAGGTAACGACGAGTGCTGGCTTTCGTCTCGTACGGGGCAGAAGTCGATGGAGCGGGTGCTGCTAGCGTACGCGCTGCATAACGACGATCTGGGCTACTGCCAGTCCATGACGTTCGTTGTTGGGCGGTTGCTGTGCCTTTTTCACGCTCGAGCGTCGAGTATTAAGGTCGAGGCCACGGAGCTCCCCATTGAGGATGAAGAGCGCGTGTTTTGGCTGCTTGACGTGATCTGCAAGGACCTCTTCCCAGCGTACTACACACAAGGGATGACCGGGTTACAAGTGGATGGCGCTGTGCTCGAGAAACTTGTCCGAACGAGGCTTCCGAAGCTGCACCGCCACTTCCAGCAACTTCACGCGCCATCGATCGGCCTGGTGCTAGTTACGCAATGGTTGCTGCCTCTCTGTTGTGCTGTGTTTCCAAGCGAGACCACGTTTCGGTTCCTGGACGTCCTCTTCTTCGAGGGCTCCTCGGTCGTGTTCGCAATGGCGATTGCTTTGCTCCGCATCTCGCAGCATGAGTTGCTAGCCGAGCACGTCGACTACACGCAGCTTTTCCGGTTCCTGCGTGCTCGAGACCAGAGACTTCACGATGCGTCGCTGCTAATGGAGGTGGCGTTCGAAGAGCACCAACAACTTGCTGGGCAGATCGGTCCACTGCGACGAAGCGTGGCTCGAGAGCTTGGAATTGATCAAGAAGTAGTAAAACTTACCAAGTTCTCGAGCCTTCCGGTGGATGAACTGCGCCCTGGAGACGTGGATATCAACGTTTGAAACCCGGAAAGTCTACAACAAAACAAGTAAAGGATTATTAGCACACTACGGACCGTATCAATTACTATCCTCGGCGAGAGATGCCGTGGTGGCGGCCTGGATGGCAGCCTTGACTGTCGTCTCGCGCTCGTCGCTGCTGCCACTGCTCTCGCCGTCGCTGGAGACGTTCGTGTCGGAGGCGTCCGCGGTGACGTCGCTGCCGTCGTCGCTCGGTACGGAAGTGGCGACGGCCAGCGCTTTGGCCTTTGCTTTCTTCTCCTTCTTCTCTTTCTCCCTCTCCTCTCTGCGCTCTCTCTTCTGCTGCCGCACGACGTCGATCGTCTGCAGTAACTTGCTCATGATGTGCACCGTCTCCTGCGGGTTGGAGACCCAGATGGTCGTGGCGGCGTCCCGCGATCGCGTGTCGTTGCCTGTCCTGGTGAAGCGGTCGCCGACGTGGAGACACTCCTGGCCCTGGATGTTGCGCAGCTCCTCACTGTCTCGAACGTCCTTGGGCAGGAAGCGGAAGACGTACTTCTGCAGCGCCAGGATGCCCAGCGCCTTGTGGCCGATGTCCACCCACACGTCGTTGCCGCCGTTGAAGGCGCAGAACGGCACGCGGAAGTGGCGCAGCTCGTGCTGCAGCGTGAGGCTGATCTCCTCCAGGTTCTCGTACAGGATGCGCTTGTCGGACGTGTTGATGATGCCAATCGCCCGCTCCTTCCTCAAGATCTGGGCCGGTAGATGCAGCGCTCGCAGTGTGTCTTCCAGCACCTTTTGGGCCGCATCCAGCAGCGCCTCCACCTCCTCTTTGGGCCAGCGTTCGCCGCGTCCGTCCTTCCAGACGGCGCCGTCGATCTCGCGCAGCCCCACGGCACCCGAGCTCTTGTGCGTGTACGTCTCGAACAGATAATTGCACTCTCCGCCCATGACAAGGAAGCGCGCACGCTCCTCCATACTGAGCTCCTCTAGTGCTTCAAGGATGCCACGAAGCCGCTGCTCGTAGCGCCCCGGGTTGCCCGGATACCCTGCGGCCGTGACGAGCGACACGACCACGCCGCGTTGCAGCAGCTCCATGATGACCTGCACCATCCTGGAGCTCTTGCTGATGGTCCCGCCGTCCTCGTAGATGGTGTCGTCAGCGTCGAAAGTGACCAGCTTGAGCTTCTCGGCGATGGCGTTGGTGGTGGCCAGGTTGAGCACGTGGCGCACCTCCTTGAACGTGGGCGGCACGCGCTTGCGCGCCAAGAAGTGCGTGCTGGCGTCGTACTCAAGCGCGGCGCGCGTGAGGTCCAGCGGCAGGAAGATCTTCTTGAGTTTAGGCAGGAACTTGAGTAGGCGGCTGCGTGCGGGGTTGGCCACGTGCTCGGAGATGAGCTCGCTCATGTAGCCGAAGGCCTGCAGCACCGACACGCGCAGCTCCGAGGCGTCGTCCACGGGCGCCATGATCCACTCGCGCAGGAGCTCAATCATCGGGTCCTGCTCCTTCAGCATTTTGGTCTTTCGTCGGTCCGTATCAGAGACTTTCAGCACTTGAGCTCGAGCCGGTGAATTTAGTTGTGAAAAAGCCTGACGCTCGACCGCTTGGCGTGAATGCGAATTTCGGGCCAAGCACCACACTTGAATTTTGTATGGAAGGGAGATGGGCAGACTGGTATCCCAGGACCGGCACAAAACGAATATCTGAAGTTGATGGGCTTCGAAGCCCAAGGACGTCAGGCCATCGAGGTCTCCGCTACTTTAGCAATGCACAAGCACGTAAGCGCAAATATCCTGCAAGTTTCCAAGGCCCCGAGTCAAGTTGACGACGAGCTCTGCTCTCTGCTCGCCCTGTCGGACGTCCAGAAAATTCATTCCGCCGGGTGTCCGATCGGATGTCGCTGCAACGGCTGCAACTTGCAGTCTGCAGTCGTTGCTACACGAACATTCGAGACGCAAAGGCGAGAGGCAAGTCTTGCCAGCTTGCAAGCGTTGTCTGTCGCTCTATTTAGGGCGATGGCGTTGTCTGCCACGCTGGACGCGAAGCGACGCGAACGGAACGAGCTTTTCGAGCCTTCCAGCTGCTAGGACGATGGCGTTCAAGCTGACGCCCACCGAGAGCCTGCGCGCGTGCGGCGTGCTGGAGGAGTCTCTGGAGAAGATGAGTTTCCTGGGCAGCATCACGCCCGACATCTTGCAACACCGGGAGGAGCTGTCCCAGGTCGTGGGCGAGGAGATCTCGCGCATCATCCAGGAGCAGCGCCAGCTTGAGGCCAAGTACGAGAAGCTCATCGCGCAGCGCGCCGTGCTCAAGGGGCTGGCCAACAAGTCCAAGTTCAAGGACAACCAGCGCGAGATCCAAGAGGTCAGTCGCTTGCTACGTGAGTCCACCAAGAGCTTGTGCCGCAACCTCAAGGAGAACCCCAACTTCGCCGGCAACCTGCTCAAGATCCAGCAGGAACGCGAAGGTTTGCTGGAGCTGTTGGGCCACACGCTCACCGAGATGAAGAAGCACGGCACATTCGAGACACTCCTCACGTTCGTGGCGGACGGCAAGAGTACGCAGGAGAAAGCCCACGAGATCCTCAAGAAGGAGCGCGAGGCGGTGGAAGAAGTCAAACGACTCGGTGCAGAGCTCGCACGGGAAAAACTCGAGCACCAGAAGGAGGTGGCTGAGCACAAGGCGGCCATTCTCCGCTTGAAGGAGCAGATCCTCGCTGTCAAGTCCAAGACACAGATCGATATCCGCTATGCGCGGAATGAGGCCAAGGCCAAGCGCAGCAGCACGGCGCGTATGTATCACCAGCTCATGGAAGAACAACACGACCGCATCAAGGATCTGCAGGGCAAATGCAACACTGAGACCAAGGTACATGATGAGACTGTGCATTTCCTCAAAGACCGCCACGACCAGCTACAGACCGAGCTGGCCGATTGGAATGCGAAGTACCAGCAAGACACACAAGCTAAGCAAGCGCAGCTGCAGGAACTACAGGAACGGAAGGCTGCGAATGCCCAGAGACTCGAGAACTTCCAGAAGAGATGGCAGGAAGAGATGACGACCATCAAACAGAAAGAAGAAGAGCGTCAGAGGCTACTGGAGCTTGAAGCACTGCGCAAAGAAGAGCTCAAGGCGCAAAACACGGCGGCAAGGATCATCCAGGTCGCCTACAGAGCCCATCTGGCCAAGAAGGAGGAGAAGCGTAAGGCTGCGGAGTCGGACAAGAAAGCAGGCAAGAAAGGAGGCAAGAAGAAGGGCAAGAAGTAGCTTTATCGTTTGGAAAAATCAAATGCAAACAGAGAATTGTCACGGCTGAATATTATATTTTGGCTGGATATTATATTTTCGTCCTCGGTCAGAATCGGAGTCTGCGTTTGTGTGCTCGATGCTCGATGCCAACTTCACTTTTCCAATTTGCAAATCAAGAACAAGGCTTCGACTTTGCAGACAATGCTGAGCGATAAGCAATTCCTGTTGTTGTCGCTGCCATTAGCCATGGTGGCGTTCTTGGCTGGCCCTCTCGCCGTACTGCACTGCTTCGATTTGATATCTCCAGCAGCACTGTCGGATAGCGAGCATGGACTTGAATTGAGCGCCAAAGCTCTCGCTGACAAACTGCCCGACACTATTCCGCTGCTGTTCGAGGTGGCCAAGTACCCCGCAATCGGCCACCAAACGCTTGAAGTTCACGACCTTCGCCTGATGAATTTGACATCCTTCGCCGATTTGGTTAGCCAGCCAGTACACGAGTGGACACCTCCAGCGCTCATCGGATACATGTCGATGACAGAAGTCTTGAGACAGAAGAAGCGGAACACCGACAGCTATCCCATCGGTGATCTACTTTTCGTCACGGAGGCGTATTTTACAGGGTTTGACGATGAAGCAGGCGAACAAGAATCGCTGGTGCTGGAAACCCGTCGAGCTCGGCGCTTCCAGCTCAAGAGCGTGCAATACGACGAATCCACCGAGCTGCTCTTCGGGCAAGTAGAGTGGGAAGGAGAACGAGCCGCGTAACCTGCAGCTGCTGCATGTTAATAGTGCCAAGAAGGTTTATGCTTCTGCCTCTGGTTTGCCTTTCCCAGTGTCGCCACCGACAGATCCGTGCCATCCAAATTTCTCTGCAGAAGAGACGAATGTCGCAAGGGCTGCTCGAGTAATGCCTGCAACAACGCCAGACCAAACTCGCCCTTCATCTCGAAGACTGCTGTGGCAGGTCAATACTATCCACGAAAGCGCGCCTTCTCCACGAGAGGAGCTAAATTGTGCTGCAAGCGAGGGAAGGAGACGTTCGGATATATGCAGTCATGCCGGAGAGAGATGTTCAGGTCACTTACCCATCGCTTGGATAGGTGCACCACGAGTTCAAACCGGGGGTGAACAAGCCACAATCCAATTTCCTATCTAACGCACAAGCCACCGCCAAGCAACTGGTAGAACTCAACTCTTCACGATGAGCGTGACGTCCGAGCAGGACCTGCTCAGTGCTCTGGAGTACCGCGTGCACATCGTGCGGCGTAAGTAGT
>JAABLK010000479.1:0-26060 GCA_012295415.1 Phytophthora chlamydospora
GCACAACAAGAGGAGATTGCTAGCTCAACCTAATCGTTGCTGTCGGTAGCGTAGTACGTCAAGAGGTGAAATTGAGATCGCTAATGCTTCGTCCGTAGTTTTCGTCGGACGTATCTCCAGAAGCGCCTAAGACTCCAATGCTCTGAGGGGTTCTTCCCCCTCGTTGGTTATATCGATTCATTATTTCGTAAAACCTACCGTCAGGATTACAAACCAGTTTGCAGCCGGGGCCGCGCACTATCGGTTGCACTTGCCAGTTCGGTCAACCACGTAAACCCATGAAATGCGCACATTGATGGAGCTTCTTGACGACTTCCGGACAAGGTTAGAACGCAAGTTGATGAATTCGAGAAGAAAAACATATTTACAGCTTGGCGTTTTCTTGCAGCCTGTCGAACTTGCGCTTTCGGACCTGTGTGGTGCTTGTTCTCACTCAATTACCAAGTCTTTTATATTTGTGCAGCATCTTCAGACGTCTTGGTGCGCATGTCAGTAACAAACAGATCCAAGCACAGAACTTACGAACTTACACTGCTGGGAACTGAAGGCAAGCGACGTACATGCAGAAGCAAATGCTGGCATTATTGACGAGCGTGTCCAGTAGGAGAACTTATCAGCACGAAGCAGACACCGCCCCCCTCTCTTTGCGACAGAGAAGCTCTTACCTCAGTTAATGACAGCTCATGTGCTAATACGTATACCTCCTTTTGCTTGCATCTTCAAGTCCGCAGGATACGCCTCAAGCCATTGCCCTCCCCATGAATTAATACCTGCGCGAATAATCGCGGGAGTCCTTGCGGCTTCGGCGATCGCGGTCACGGTCACGACCGCGTTCCCGACTGCGATCACGATCACGACTGCGGTCGCGGCCTCGGTCGCGTCGACGGTCCCTCGACCTCGACCTGGATCGGTGTCGTTCTTCGCGGCGATCGGCTCCGCGCGGGCGACTTCTGCTGCGGTCGCGTGGTGGGTCGCGCGCTCCATAGCGATCCGGTCTGGCTGCTGCTTCCTCTCTCGCTGCGCCCACCTGGAAGTGGCCAATGGCTTCTCTTCCCGAGTACTTGACGTTGACGTCGGCTCCGCCCTTCCTTGTGTCGCCAATGCCGCCTCCGAACTTCCTGGGCAGCCAATCGCGCACCGTGCGTCCTCTTTCCACGTCTACCACCACCCGGCGACCGTCGATCTTCTTGCCGTCCGCGTACTTGTAGGCGTTCTTCATGTCGGCCTCCTTCTCGTACTCCACAAAGCCGTAGCCTCGTGACTTGCCCTCTGGGTCCTCCACCAGCCTCACGCTCTTCACAGGTCCGTACTGCTCGAACTCATGGCGCAGCTGCTGCTCCGTCGTCTCGTAGCTGATGCGGCCCACAAACAGCGTCTTGTACGCGTCCTGCGTCTTGCGTGGGTCCTCAGCGCTGGGGTCCCACTTGACTCGGTCCGCCTGCATCTTGGCGTCGTTCTCCGCCATCTTCTCCTTGCGGCGGCGTTCACGGCGCTCCTTGGGTGTCTCCTGTATCTCACGCGGAGGCGGCGTGGCCTCCTCGAAGGCGTCTAGGAAGCCGGCCAGACCTGTGTAGGGCGGCATCTTGCGCTTCACCAGACGCGGCATGTGCATGAGCGGCGCGTTAGGCTCGAAGAGAAACTTCAAGTGTGGCGGCAGGTGCATAATGGCGGGCCCCATTCCACTAGAACTCATCTGGCCCTTGGGGGTCATCTTGCGATGCGCGTTGGGGTTGCTCATGGCTGCTACACGGGGTGAAACTGGTATGAGGAGATAGAGGAGACGACGCTGGTGGAAATTAAATGCTTGCGGGGGTGTGGGGAGGTCTGTAGCGGACGGGAGGGCGCTTGGAAGACGAGTCCTGCTACGCCCGATCTCAAGCTTTAAACCGACGGACTGGCACTGGAGGGGCAATGGAGACCTATGCGAACAGAGAGGGGAAGGTATGCAATGGAGAGGATATGACATGCGAATAGAGAGGGGGGTATGCGATCTGGAGAGGTAAATAGTCAACTCCACGTGGATACCTTCAAACACGAAAGAGCATGAGGCCCACGACGTTATTGGGCGCTGGCGTGGCGCTCCTGGTGGCCACGCAGCCCTCATTGATGGCTGCAAGGGGCGTTCATGTGAACTTGACGGCCAGCTGGCCCAGTTCCCCGCTCTTCCCGCTGCTGGAGACCAGGTACGAGCGCGGCATGGCTGCAGATACACTTGAGCGCGCCATTGCTAAATTTTGTTTTTGATTATTCGGTTGCGCAGTGAGTTCCTGGCGGAAGAGAACCCGCTGTACTTCTGGCAGTTCCTGGACGAGCTGCAGTCGCGTGCATCCTATGTGGAGCTCAAGGGTCAAGACGTGGACGCCATGGGGGCGCTCGCGGTGGCCGTGGCTGAGGGTATCGCCCCCGGATCCAAGAGCGTGAGGAAAAATTGCGGATATTAATTGTGAAAACTTTAAATTCTTATTGCTAATTATGTATATTGTAGATCTTGGAGTTGATGCTGGCGACGCGCACGTACTCGGTGAAAGTGGAGATGTTCCGTCAATTGGCTCTGGACTCCGGCGTTCGACCGTGTGGCGCAGATGCAGACACGTGGGCGGTCTTTTACCGGGATCCGCACTGTGTGGAGTCGGTGGCTTGCTCGGCGGCCGAGTTGGACGCCATTCTCCGAGGCAAGAAACAGCAGACCAGTGATCAAGCTTGCGCGGCTGCTGGGGTCAATGACGTTGAGCTACAGGTGGACCACAAGTACCCTCACGTGGCTTCGGATTCCGAGGAGACAGCTATGTCGGTCATTCTGTATGGCCTCGTCGGCACGGAGAAGTTCCATGCGTTCCATGGTAAACTTGTGGAGGAAGCGAAGAAGAACAAGATCCAGTACATGGTGCGCCACTACCCGCGTGACTCGCCACTAGAGACGCTGCTGCAAGGATATGGCGTGGCTCTGGACATCAAGAACATGGAGTACAAGACCATTGATGACTCGAAAAAGACAAGCGAGGACAGTGCTAGTATTGGCGATGAGGAGGAAGACGATATGGACGAGGAGGAGGAGGAAATCGATGACGAAGAGGTTGAAGGTGTCCTTTTCAAGCCTCTGATCGCTCGCCACGGCGCGATTGCTGGTGACCTGAGGGAATTCTACGATATCTTGGTGAAAAGGGCGAACAGCGAGCAGGACCAGGAGCTGAAAGCCTGGCATTTAAAGGATCTTGGTGCGAGCGCAGTCCGTGCTGTCGTGGATGCGAAGAACCCGCTGAAGAGGCTCGAATCGATTTCACAGGATTTTCCTGTGCAAGCGAAAAAGCTGGCGTTCTCGCGGAAGTCGATTTCCGCTGAGCTCCGCGAAGAAATCACCGCTACTCGCATGCAAGTCGCCAACAAGAGACTGAAGAACAAATTCATTCTGAACGGCATTGCTGTGGATCCAATGGAGCGTTCGTTCAACGTTTTCGACTTCATGAAGACGCTCAAGGAAGAATGGTCTGTGGCCAAGCAGCTCGGTGGCTTGCCTCTGAACGAATCGGAGCTTGAGGAGTTGTTGGCGCACGTGCGCGAAACCAACCAGGAGCAGCCGGCTGTTCGTATTCACATGCGTGGCTCGATGGGAGGCTCGACTCCTCTGTATCTGAACAACATCGAAACGGACCCGAACTCCGCCAACTGGTCTCCTGATGTGAATGCTCTTCGACGCCCGGCATGGAACCTCATTTTTGTCCGCAAGAACATGTACGAATGTGTGCTTGTTTTCGACCCGCTGACGGGCACAGGGCGTGCTGCGCTGTCCCACATTGGGTTCATGCGTATGCGTGGCGCACCTGTTCAGTGGGCAGTTCTTGTTTCCTCAAAAGAGCTTCTGGCGAGCAAAACACTTGATGATCGTCGGGCGCTTTTGGAGAAGTACAAGGCGCTCAAGAATACAGACAAGGCAACTCCCTGGCACTTCGCCAAGCTGTTGATGTTGGCGCAGTCCAAGGATGCTGCTGAGGCTGGCGTTACCGATGAGGAAGAAACTAAGAAGGAGCAGAGCGATGAAGAGGAGACCAGCGAAGCGCAAGAAGAGACCGATCGCATCATCCCAACCCGAATCGCGTCGGCGTTCCTACAGCGAATTGGCGAAGACGCGAGTGCTGATGTTCTTGTTGGAAGTTTGATTGAAGCTTACACCGATGCTGCTGGAGCGATTGGAACGCTCGAGGAAAACGAGGAGGAGGCTTTGGCGTGCCTTCAAGGCGACCGGTTCGATGAGGAAGTCTTCGCCATGACGGACTTCATCCAGTTGAAGCACGTGCCGTTGGGCTCGTTTGTATTCAATGGTGTGCTGCAAAAGAACCTGGACATTCAGCGATCGATGATGGCCAATCTGGGACGTGACCAACCACTTTATGTGAACATGGCCCACCGAGGCATGCTGAGCGACGACATGGATCTGGTAGAGGAGCTCCTGACTGCGCAGGACGCTTACCCCGCGTACTTGTCGATCTTTGAAGGCTCAGAAAGTGGTCACCCTGGGGACATTGAAGTGGAGTCGCCGAAGCATCTCTTTGCGGATGATGTCGACGGTCGGCTTGAAGCTGCAGCTCTGCCTGCAATCTCGTACTTGCATGCGCCAGGCTCGAGGGCGTTGCCCAAGAAGCAGACGGTGATTTTTCCCGTCGATCTTAACGACCTGCGCGACGCCGGTCATGCTTATCGTGTTGTGAAGGCCGTGCTGGAGGACTCGGAGCAGGCTTTGCGCGTTGGAATTGTGCCCCAGTTTAGTGGTAAGGCTGTGGACAGTAACGTGGGCGAACTTGTGGCTGCCATTTTTGCCGCCGTAGGCAATTCGGATGATGAAAGCTACCTTAAGTTTCTTCTGGAAGCGCTGAACTGCGTCGTTAAGAGGAAGACTGTGGATGCGACGAAGGATAAGCTTACTGGAATCTGGAGCAAGTTGAAGAAGGAAGACGAGAAGAAGGACCCGACGTTTGAGAAGGTACTGGTCCTTCTGAATAACAAGACAGGAAAGTGGCTGAACCCCAAGAAGCGCGTTGCTCTTGCGCAGTTTAATGCACTCCTGCGCTCGCGTTTCCCACCCGCATTTGCCGATGAAGTTGAAGGAGATGACTCCTCCAAGACGGAACTGCCGCACTTGTTCATCAACGGTAGGCAAGTGAGTCTCCCATCTGAATCCCTGTCGGACGAAGATGTGGCCACCATTGTGAGCTTTGATCTCAAATACCGCACTCAACCTGTAGCCAAGGCGCTCATCAAGCGCAGTGCCACGCTGACTGCAAAAGACGCTGACAGCCTCAGCTTTGGGATCATGAAAACGACTGGCATTGTGGACAAGTACGTGAAAACTGATCGAACGTCCCGTTTGGAGTTGCCCGAGGATTCCCTCAACACCGTTCATCTACCCGGGGATTCATCCCTTCAAGTTGCTGCGTATATCGATCCACTATCGGAGGCAGCACAGGTGATCAGCTCAATGCTTCGAATGCTACACTCGCAGCTCAACGCTACGATCGAAGTGGTGCTGGTCCCTGCTGATGAGTACACCGAGTTCCCGCTGCAGCGCTTCTATCGATACATGTTCGAGAAGAGGCCATCATTGGCTGCTGCAAGCGTCGAGTTCCGGAAACTGCCCGTGCAGCCAATTCTGACCATGAAGATTGATACTCCTGAGGCTTGGAATGTGCAGGCGTTCCACGCGGGTGATGATCTGGACAACTTGAGGGTGGACCCTGAAAATCCAGCGGAGGTGATGTCGACAACGAGCGCAGTGTTCCGCCTGGAAAGTCTGTTGGTGTACGGCCAGTGCCGCGATACGACTTTCAATATGTATTCTCCTCCTAACGGTCTGCAGCTGGTGCTTGAGCGCGAGGTCGGCGCTCAGTTGCTGCATCGTGATACGCTTGTGATGAAGAACCTCGGCTACTTCCAGCTGCAAGCTACGCCTGGTGTCTGGTCCCTGCATTTGGCAAGAGGTCGAGCCGCCGAGGTGTTTGATATCGTCGACCCAGACACGGAAGCTCCATTGGAGACACACCCCATTGTCGTTTACGACTTCGGCTCTCACATCTCCCAGCTCTTCGTCCACAAGAAAGACGGCATGGAACACGAGGAGCTCATTCAATCGGTCGAGGAAGCAGCAACAGCTGATAAACCCGAGCCAAGCACGGACTCGGAATCGTCCAGCAAAGACGACGGAGCGCTCCGCTCGTACTGGAACTCGATGCTGAACATGATGGGCAAACACGACGATGCGCCGGAAAAGAAACCTGAAGCTGAGGTTGAAGAGTCTGCTGATGAAGATAATGCACTAGTGCAGACGAAGGAGCGTACAGGTGAGACGATCCACGTGTTCTCGGTGGCATCCGGCTACTTGTACGAGCGCTTCGTCAAGATCATGATGTCGAGTGTGCTCAAGCGCACCAACAACCCCGTGACGTTCTGGCTGCTGGAGAACTTTCTGTCGCCCGACTTCAAGAAGTCCATTCCCGTGCTGCGCGAACAGCTCGGCATGGACATTCGTCTCGTTACGTACAAGTGGCCGAACTGGCTGCGCCAGCAGACGGAGAAGCAGCGCATCATCTGGGGATACAAGATCTTGTTCCTGGACGTGCTGTTCCCGCTGGGCGTGCAGAAGATCATTTACGTGGACGCGGATCAAGTGGTGCGTGCGGACCTGAAGGAGCTCTGGGAGCTCGACATGGAAGGCAAACCGTACGGCTACACGCCGTTCTGCGACTCGCGCAACGTGGGCTTCCAGTTCTGGCGCCAAGGCTACTGGAAGGACCATCTGCGCGGAAAGCCGTACCACATCAGCGCCCTGTACGTGGTGGACCTGGCGCGCTTCCGCCAAATGGCGGCGGGTGACATGCTGCGTGCCGTGTACAGCCAGCTCAGTGCCGACCCCAACTCGCTGTCCAACCTGGACCAGGACTTGCCGAACTACGCCCAACATCAGATTCCTATCTTCTCGTTGCCGCAGGACTGGCTGTGGTGTGAGTCCTGGTGCAGTGACGAAACCAAAGCCACAGCGAAGACCATCGACCTGTGCAACAACCCCAAGCACAAGGAGCCCAAGCTGGACATGGCCAAGCGTGTCATCGCCGGCGAACTCTTCAACGAGTCGTGGATCGAGCTGGACCAGGAGATCAAGGACACGGAGGCCAAGTACGAGACCGTCCAGGCTGCGGCCTAAGCGTGTGCCGATGATAGAGAGGGGGGGGGGGGTGATAACCAGTCGTGAATTTGAGTTGGTTTGCTAACATGTTGAGGCTGTGTGTACTATTCGTCCTCCAATTGTTGCTTCAACAGGACCTGACGCAGCAGCAGCCGTGACCGGTCGTGTGGCGTAGTGTAGCGCGTGCAGCTGAGCACGCGGATGCAGTCCTCGAGCGTGGTGAACTCGATCTGCACGTTGTCGAAGCGGCACTGGAACTGCTGCGTCTCGGCCGCCTGGCCGCGGCCCTGGTGCACGCTGCGGATGTCCAGCACGAGCATCTGCTCGATGGCGGACTTCAGGTCGTCCACGCTCGAGTAGAAGGATGAGAGCTTGGCGTCCACGAGCTCCGTGAGCGACGCGGCAGCCTCGGGCGCGAACTCGACCGGTCTGGCCACCACGTCCGTCTCGGCCGCCACCCAATCCGGCACGACGAAGCCAGGCACGTAGTCTGCGGGCACGTAGGGCTTGACGTCCAGCACGGGCGTGCCGTTCACCAGGTCGTGGCCACTGATCTCGATACAGCGGTCATGCACGGCCTCGATCTTGACGACCGAGAGCCCCACAGAGTTGGGGCGATGCGGCGTGCGCGTGGAGAAGAGCCCGACCTTCTTGCCCCCTAGACGTGGCGGAGCAATCTTGGCTGGGAACGTGGTCTTGGGCGCTTTACCCTTGGCCAGGTTGGTGTTCTCGTGGAAGACGAAGAGCACCCACAGGTGGCTGAACTGCTCCAGACACTCGAGCGATGCTGGCGGGATGCTCGTCTTGAAGGTGATGCGGGCACGGGCGTTGACCACGAGGCCTCCTTGTCTCGGGGTGCCGCGTCGGTCGGCGAAGCAGCTCTGGACGTGACCCACAGCCTCCATGTTATAGCCTGTCGTCTCCTGCTGTCGCTGCAGCGCCTCACGCGCCTCCCGTTCGGCCGTCGTGCGGCCAGCACGTTCCTGAGCCCGTAGCTGCTTCTGCCGCTCGATTTCCTGCTCCAGTTCGCGCACTAGCGGGTCGTCGCCATGCAGTCCGCCATGCCAGCCTCGGGACAGCAGATAGCGCCCCAGCCACGCGCCTAACGTCGCGCACACGGCGCCCGACGCCACCAAGGACGCTGCCGTCCACCGCGTCAGCGTCATGCGTGTCAATGTGGCAAGCTGCAGACGACCGGAATGTGGGCACCAGTTTGACTATCTGGACGTCCCATTGAGACTCCTCGGAAGTAAAAATACTATGACTTTCAGGGCAATTCAAAACGTGAGTTTGAAGTTGGTGAGTGGTGTGAGGTTACCTCACTGAGGTGTCCTGCAGGCTGTGGACGTTGTCGTTCTCAGCGCGGTCCTGGCCACCAAGATCCCCAACGCAGTGGTGCGTCACACGCGAATGGGGATTTCAAGCTCGGTGAAATCGATTTTGAATCGATGTATTGGTGGAGACATGCGTGTTTCCTCATCGACTTTCATACTGCAATCGCTGTACGGCATGGCCAACGTGTCGGTGTCGACTCGGTAAGTTACATTCGGCGGTCCTGCCCGCGCGAGGAATCCGCTCACGAGACAGCTGCATTCTGGTCGCTGCAAGCCCTGACCCGGCCCAGGAAGTGATTCGAGCCTGACCGATCTCCGCTTTAGGTGTCGAAGACGCTAGGATACATTGCGGCGAGCAGCTTCCACCGACGGGGTTGGTACAGCGCAGTTCCAGCGCCGCCACGAGCTCGCATCGCTCACCAGAGCGACTGGAGACTTCTCACAATTTTCACGGGTCCTCTGCTGCACGAATACATCCGGTTGCTGCGTGGCCCCTGCAGATCGCAGTGTTTTCCTTAGGAAGCTTCCTCAGCTCCATCGCGCATGATGGCACTCTTGACAAATGCAGAATACACAAGAAGTTAGCAGTGCCATCGCACAGGTATTCGCCACCGACCCAAAAGCTTTCAAATGGCCCATCGACCTACTTTTGCCATATCCTAGTCCACAACTTTGGACGTTTACGTCTTGGGCACACCATCGTTCCGCCCTCATCATTCTCGTTGTGCCAGCCATCGTGCTGGTGCTGGGAATGTAAAGGAACAGGATCACAGGAGCCCCACCCATGCGCCAAGGCCTGTCCACTTCCGTCTCTTACATTTACCAAGTACAAGACACCGGTACGCAACCGGTTATCTCATGTACCCTTTAATCCAGTCGGCCATTATCGAAGACGAGCATGGGGAGTTGGTGTCGCTACCTGCCATCGCTGCTGGCGCTGCTGCCTCTCGCGGCCGCCAGCGAGCGCTTCGTACTCTCGCGGACGGGCAACGCGACCACGCAGGCCTCGGGAGAGACGCTCGTGCCGCTGCAGCTGGCCTCTGCGGCGCTCACGGAGCTGCTGACCAAGCCCCAAAGCTTCTCTCCTGTGGAACTGGACTCGGTGGTCAAAGGAGGCGAGTGGACGCTCAGCAACTGGAGTCAGCCGATCCAGGAGATGCTGGCACAGTCTAGTGCCAGTGACCAGTCGGTACTGGTCGATGTCCAACTGGGGGACGAGACATTGGGCGTCTCGCAGCTGCTGGTCCAGGCCGACGCCGCGCCGCTGAGTGGCGTGGACCTATCGCTGGTGTTTGGAAGCGACGCCCTGGCCGGTCTCACGGGACTCGTACAGGTCCACGTGGACGGTGTGAAGACGGCGTTTGAGGACGAGTGGCTGCCCCAAGGAGTGGACCTGAACCAGCTCATCTTTGACGAAGCTACGGTGGACAACTTGGAGCTGGAGACGGCGGTGACCATCCAGCAGCTGGTGATCCGCAACAGCAATCTATCGTTCCCTACGGCGGTGTTGACACTGGACACGGCCGTGACGACGCTGTAAGTGCAAAGTTGAAGAGCTGAGGGAGAAGGTGAGGGACTGATTTGTTGTTGTTTTTGTAGAATCCTGGAGTATAATACAATTGCAGGACCGGTGGAGTTGACGCAGGACGAGTACACGCAACTGGCCAACATCTCGGACTTTAGAGCGACCGGCAATACGGTTGAGACGACGGGCAGCGGCTCGTCGTGTGTGAAGGAGGAAATTATTGGAGAGCTGTCGATCTGCATTGTGAGTGACGTTCAAGCTACGGCTACATCGCTCAGCACTGGAAGCGAAGGTAGCGGCAGTAGTGACACGACAGCTGGCGGGTCGCTCGGGACGCAGTCGGCCAACGACTCCAGCAATCGTGGAGCGTTGTCGATCACTGCTATTGTGCTGGCTAGTGCGTGCACGGTGGTGCTGGTCGTGGTGCTCTCCTTCTTCCGTCGGTTCAAGAGGAAGGCGAGCAAGTTCGTGGACGAGCGACTGACATTCACAAACCGCGAGGATGGTCTGCTTACGGGTCGTGGAAGTGAAGCAGAGCCAGAGCGCGTGCTGACGGGAGACGCGAAGATCTTGGCGGACATGGACCTCGGTAAGGACCAGGTGACGCTCCACAAGAAGTTGGGCGTTCAAGGCTTGTGGCTTGGCGAGTTCAAGGACACTAAGGTCGTTGCGCTGAAGTTTACGCCTCGAGAGTTGAAGCTGTCCATGAAAGACATCAACGCGATCAGGCTGTCGTACGTGCCGCTTCGGCACGACAACATCGTGCACTTCTTGGGCTCCAGCTGGACCGATCGCGAAGAAGTCCTCGTTGTGGTGGAGCACATGGCCAAGGGCGGCCTGAGGTCGGTACTGGCCGATGAGAAGATCGAACTCCCGTGGCCCCAGAGGCTTCAAATGAGCAAGGATGTTTGCAGCGGACTGGGCTTCCTGCGATCCCTTGAGGGAGCCAAGCTGTCGAGAAACTTGACGGCCAAGAGTGTGCTCATCGACGAGCAATTCACGTGCAAGCTGGACATCTTCGACTACGCCTCAAGTCTCCGCACGGACTTGGCGCCTGTGCGCTCGTACGGACAAGGAGATATTGCCACGCGAGCGCCCGAACTGCTGAGGGGCGAAGAGCTCACTGTGGCCGCCGAGGTGTACGCGCTTGGCGTTATTCTGTGCGAGATCTCGACGCGCTGCAAGTTGTTTGAGCGCGTATCCGAGGAGCGCGGGGCCACAATGGCCGACATTTTTATTGCGACGGAAGTGGTCGCACAGCGCCTGAAGCCAGCGCCCGCAGAGGACGCGCCCGCTGACTTCCGCGAGCTGGTTCTGCGATGTCTCTCGTACGAGCCGTCAGATCGACCAAGCATCAGCCAGATCCTGAGCGTGATTTCCAAGTAAAATGTATAAGAAAGCATGCTACTCTTTCTTCGCTCCGGTCTCCCAAGGAATTTCGTGAAGACGAGCAGCAAGTTGTTGGTAAGGCAGCGTGCGTTGCGCCGTTGTCATGACGGCACGGCCGCTGGAGCTCGGCAGCACCCAGACCTCGGTATCTGCTCGCAGTTCGCGCGGCCACGCCGAAGGAAGTCTGGTTTGCTTGCCGTAGTTGTCAATCTTGGACAAATGCGGCGAGAACAGCCAGCTGAACTGCCGCTTGCCGCTGAACGCGATGAGCATCGGCGCGTGGGCAAGCTGGCACTTGGTCGTCGGTGGCTCGTCTTCATTATTTTCAAGCTTGATGATGCCCTCCTCGGCTTGCTTGTGGGCAGTCTTGCAGACTTGAGCAGCGTGGCGACGCAAGCGTTCGAAGAAACTATCGCGCCACGCCTCCACTGGTAGGACAATAACAGGTTAGTTTGCATCGCTCGATAGAAATATCTTCCAGCTGCCCCCCCCCGTACTTGCTGCTTTGCCGTACTTCGACGCATCATTTCCCGGCTGTGGTTTATACAACAAAAATGTAAGAAATTTAGGTTCGATCATGATATTCTTCAAGTGAGACCAACCTCCAGCCCGATGGACGTGAAGCCAACACCATGGACGTAAGGCATGATGTTCTGCTCCTTGATCCTCGCACTGGAAGGCACGATACCCTCCCACGAATAAGGCGAGAGCGTCCCCGTCAGCAGCATCCACATGCGATTCGTAGGGTTGCTGTAGGAATACCCGGTTTTCCACGCGTGGTCGGACGGGTTGTGCCCCACAATGAGAAGGCGCAGTCGATGTTCCGGGTAGTGTCCGCAAGGCAGGACCTGCTCGAAGCACTCGTCGCAGATGGCGTGCCACCGCTCCTGCCACTTGCCATTGGCCTCACTCTCGCTCTCCGGCTCGTGCTTGCTCCGCTTCACTGCGGACTTGACAACAGTCGCTACAGCTTCTACGACGCTGCCACGGATGTCTGCAGCGTCCTCATCCCGCTCGCGCTTGGCTCCGAACCGGAACCGGTCGAACAAGCCGGCCATTCTTGAGAATTGAAGATTTTGCAGCTCCAGTACCGTACTTTCCTTCAAAGTACGATTTAAAGCAATTGGGCCAAAATCGTTTACTGTTCCAGTAAAGCGTGACCAGACCACAGACATGGCGGAGCTGTACACGGAGGTAGCGGACGAGGAGCAGCGGCTGGCGCGCGGGCCGTCGCAGCGGCAGTACTGGGACCGCAAGACGTTCTCGTCGTTCGCCGAGCAGCAGCGCGCCATGGCGCGCTCGACCACGCTGTATGTGGGCAACCTGTCGTTCTTCACTTCGGAGGCGCAGATCTACGAGCTGTTCAGCCGCGTGGGCCACGTTAAGCGCGTCATAATGGGGCTAGACCGCTTCAAGAAGACCCCGTGCGGATTCTGCTTCGTAGAGTATGCGACGCACGACGAGGCTCAGGCCTGCTCCCAGTTTGTGAGCGAGACCAAGCTGGACAGCCGCGTGGTGCGCTGCGAGATGGACGGCGGCTTCCGTGAGGGCCGTCAGTTCGGCCGCGGCCTCTCAGGCGGCCAGGTGCGCGACGATCGTCGCTCCAAGGACGACTATGATGCTGGAAGAGGCGGCTACGGCCGAGGAGACGACGCCACAGCCGACGGCCACCACTTCCGTCGCTCGGCGCACGTCAAGCGGCCGCGTGACGAATCAGCGACGGCTGATGAGCCGCCAGCCAGCCGCCACCGCCCCGAGTCACCCAGTGAGGCCAACCAAGAGGAGGAGAATCCCAGGTTCCGTCACCGAGAGGATGAAGACAGGGAAGAGGTGGATGAGCACGTCAAGGTGGACGAACCGGTGCAGGAGGCGGCGCAGGAGACCACGGACGCGTAGAGCGAGACAGTGGATGGCTATGGTCGAGACTTTGACTGCAATCCATGACGCTTTTCGTTGGTGATGATGCTTTGTTTTTCTTCGTGCAGACGGATGAGGGTGTACACTAAATATGCTGAGTCGAGACGACAGGCATCCCGGTCTGTACGTAGTGTATGGTCTCATTTCTATTGTTCAGTAGTTGTATACTCGCAGTTCAACGCTTCCACTCTACACTCAATCACCTTTTTCATCACTTCTTGAGCAGCTTGAATCGCTTGGAGAAGTGGGAAATGGTTGTGTCGAGAACGTCGGCTGGCCGGTTATCGTCGATCTGACCTGTGAATTGTACGTAGCTCTTGGACCCGCCGTAGCGGTCGCAGAGAACCTTGGCGTGCTCCGGCGTGAAGAAATCCTTCTTTGACGCGCTGATAAAGAGGCAGGGTAGCGTGAAATACGGGGCTGCGTCGAGCAACCGAACGTCGCGGAAACTGAATCCGCCAGCTTTGCCGATCGAGTTCGCTAGGATCTTTTGCACCGCCGTGACCATCGCGGACGGGAAGAACAGGCTGCGTCGCTCGGCGCTCTTTGTGATCATTTGCAGCATATCCCAGATAACTTGCTCCATGTCTCCGTAGGCACTGTCCGCCGTCAGTGCGAAAATGAATTTATCACCCCCAGCGCTGCCGGAGGAGCGCTTAAACCCCTGTAAGCGGGCTTTACCACCATGCATCTCGCAGCTCCGCTGAATTAACCGATGGCACGCTGCCGGACTAAGTCCCTGCACTGGAAAATTGTCGATAGCGAGCAGCACAAAGTCACCGTGCGAAGCGCTGTACTTACTAAATCGGAAGTGCAGGCCCGTCAATGGTGGGATGCACAGAATGTGTCGCTGTTCCTTGTCTTCCACGACCTCGAGCTTCCTGGCCTCTTTCCTCGAGACCGTCATGGTTTCATAGAGGTAAGGCATACGCTCCTTCACGTGGAGAAGCGCCGCTGCAGAGCCGATATCGCGTCCCCAGACGCCGACTGCCGACGCGCGGCCCGTAGCATAAAGATAATCCACGACTGAGCGCAAGTCATCTTGCTCGAAGTAGCCGAACGACACTCGGTCACCGCCTGACATCCCTGATCCTGACAAGTCCACTGAGAAGAGTGAGAAACCCGCCGCCAGCACTTTGCGGTGCAGGTAGACGCACTCCTTTCGCGAGCTGGACATGCCATGCAGGTAGATGATGCACGGATCCACATCCGCAGCTTTTGTTGTGCCTTCACTGCTCCAGCTGGAGTTGCTGCTGTCCGTACTGACATAGTCCGGCATCGGTTCCTCCTCCACTGCGGCGCACGTACTCGCCTTCTTGTCCTCCTCGCTGCCCAGCGACGAAGAGGACGAGGAGCTGGCCAGCTCTGCAATCGGATCCGCATTTCTCACAGCTTTTCGACGCCAGAAACTGCAGGCTAATTGCTCGCCACGGATGTTCTGCAAGTGGAAGTCTTCGCGCACGTACTCGTCTCCTTGCCCGCGGATCGAGAACTCGCGAGGCCCCAGCTCCCGTACCGAGTACTCGGCGCGCACGGGGCTGGCGATGGACTGCACGAGCTCCTCGTACGTCTCGGAGAAGAGCTGCCACCAGCTGCCGAGGCTGTTGGCGTGCATGTCGCGCTTGTTCATCTGCCAGAAAGAGTTATCAGATCGGAACGGAATGGAGGACGTTAGAGTTAGAGGTGGTCAAGGGTGCTGTGAAGAGCGTGCTGAGACTATTCAGCAGCGCTGTTTAGTGTGTAAGAAGAGGAGGTTGGCGTAGTGCTCACCTCGGCCTCGAGCTCGCCGTCCTGGAAGATCTCCATGGCTGCTTGAGCGGGGCGCTGCGTCTAGTGCGGTGCTTTTGGGACTGGCGATTCAGCGGAGACTGTAACTGTGCGCCATGTAATGTAACTGGTCGAGTAAGTAGTGAGAGGGAGTGGAAGGCCGCACGAAACAGGAGAGCATTCACTTAATCGGGAGACTGACGCCTTTTTTATGCGAGGCGAAAACGTTGGCAATGAATACGCAATAGCGAAAGTGTCCGTTTGGAAGACCGAAGCCAAGATGGAGTTCCATCGTGAAGCTCTTCCGCTTCTTCCATGCCGCAGCTACACTGCGATATCAGTCGTGGCCTGGGGATCCATTGGTGTCTCTAGATAGTCGGCTTCAATTGGTTACAAGATGCTTGAGACGGACGGAGGTTTGACAGTTCCGGCAGCAAGTCCAGCACTTGGGCTGCGCAGAGTTTAGAGTTTAGTTTGAACGATCGTTGTAATTCCTCCTTCTCTCGGTTATTGTACACGCAGCACATTGCAATTTCCAACGTTTCCGATGCGATCTCCCACCTCACTCACGCTGGAACTCGGACACCTCGTTCTGGTAGTCCTGGACGATACTTCCGAAGCGCTGGATGCACTCGACGTGCGGGAAGTAGTGCAGCTCAAAGATAGAGCGGTCGTAGGCCAGCACATTGCCCGCGACCTTCACGACCTTGGGGGTCGTCGGCTGCGTCATGGACGATCCGAACAGCGAAACGGGATTTGCCGCTTGGGTGAACGTCGCAGCCCGAGCGTATACAAGACCTTCCTCCACCAGCAGCGACATCGCCTCGCGGGTGTCTTGTAGTGTCAGCAGCTTGTTCATTCTGGAGTGTGCACGCTTTTCAGTGATGCCTGGTGCCTGGATGATCAGCGCCAGCAACTTGCGCTGGATCGCGAACAGGAACTTGTAGTTGGTTCCGCCGTCCATCTTGAGCCACGGGAAAGACAGCGTCTCCTTCTCGCCTTCGAAAACAATCTGGGGCGTCGATGACGAGCTTGTACTGGGCACGAGGGAGAACGGCCGCAGCAGCCACACGTCGCCGTGCTCCTTGACAATGTAGCGCTGGTCGTAGTACGCGTTGACGCAAATCAGCACACCCTGGTCAACGAGCGCGTTCAGGGAGTGCGCCACACGAGCTGGCAGTGCATCGCGACGCTCTTCCTCGACGTTTATCAACAGCATTTCAATCAAAGACGACGCAGTTAGCCCTTCCTCGCCGCTCTCCCGGATGTGGCTAACCACAGCCTGCACGAATGCGTTCTCCGACTCCTGATGGTCTCGAAAAGAGGCAGCCTCCATTTCACTGCTGTCACATGCCTCCTCTTGCGAAAAAGCTTCGAAGGCGCTGAGTAGGTTTGGGTCATCAACAGCCACAGCGCTCATCTTCGTTTCCACCCGCCAACTATCAATGAGAGCCGAGGCCTTCGTCACGTTGACCTTGTTCGCTAGATGAGCAGCGAAGCCCGACCTATCTTTCAGGCTCTTGCAAGTCAGGAGACTTTCCCTCTTCGTCGAACTAGGCAGCCTCTTGCCGTTCGTCGGCTGCGTCGCCAATTCTTCGTCTGCTTCTGCGTCCGCATCAGGTGCAGTATAGTGAACAGCAGTAAGCGAGCATGTACCGAGCACTTGGCAGCCCAACTCGAGAGCACACTGGCCCGGCGTGGCATTCGTCGGGAAATCGTCCTCGAAGATCTGGTCACTGTTGCTAGGGCCACCAAGTGACGCACTGCGCTGTCTGGGTTCGCTCGAATCGGCCCCATCCGGTGTGATCTCCTCCAGTGTGGAGCTAACCATACTTTCCTGTTCCGCTGCCTGCTGAAATAGCAGCAAGGGATACGACAATGTGGTCACCTTAAGCGAATCTTGCAGCCGTTGGCTGGTGCAGTAGCCACGTCCCCGCTCCCTCTCAGACGCGCGAACGATCCAGTTTTTCAGCCAAAGGTATCGCCAAACCAGTCGAATTTCGTGAGGATTCCAAAACGAAATCAATTCTTCAGCAACAAGTGGATGGTATTCTTCTCGTGGAGAAACGATCATCATCACCGCACGCCGAAATAAGGCAGTGAGTCGAGAAGATGCTTGAATAGCAACTTCCTCGTCAAATAATCCACCGGGGTTGTCAGCTAGTAGGGCTTCCCGCTTGGCATTTTCAAACAGAACTTTCACAAGCGGCTCCATCAGTTTTTCCTTCAGACGTTTCTTCACGTCAATCTTCCGCTTGCCGAGTTTCCGTGCAATCGCCACAAGACCGAAACCCGTCCGGGAGATCGTGTGATTCCGGAAAGCAACTTGTTCCTTGTCACGCTGCAAGCCCTGCGGGATCGTGATCTTCCAGCGACTCCTGCAACTGTCAATAAAATACTCCACCAAGAGTTGTTCGTGTACATCCGTCCAGGTGAGAGCCGCTGCCATAGATTGATCTTCATCGTCCACGGTGCTTCCGTTCTTCTTCCTGTGTCGCCTTCGAGTTCCATCCGCGCCATTACTCCCCCCAGTAACTCCGTTTTGAGCACGTCGCCGTCTTTTCCGAGGACGAAAGCTTGTCGAGACAATGCCGCTGGTCGTTAGGTGCGAATTTCCTCCATCTCCATCGTCCTCTCGCTTGTTTTTCGGTGCAGGTTTTCGCGATTTTGGAATCCAGGCTAGGATCCGAAGCATCCGTCTAGCTCGCGTTTTCACAGGCTTCGGAACTTCGCATACAGCGGGCTCGTTTCGTCTTGGATTCTCCACCTCCATCGCCATTTGTTCCAGACACAGGCACTCGAGCGCCTCCCAATAGCGATCTATATCGCATTCCGATTCGAACGAGAATTGCAGCGGTAAGGTGCTAGAGAAGCTGTACGTCTTCTCTGTAAATCCGACAATGCGAATTGATTCGAGTTCGTTCACGCTGCGACGTTCAGATCCAGCTTGCGCATCACCAGGAGGAAAATACCCGTCATTTCTACCACTTTTGCTGTCATCGAGAGCAATCCTGACTTGCTTGTTGAATCGAAACAGTCCGCCAAGTGCGTTGTCCTTCAGAGCACGGGACAACACGCCGTCTCGGCCATCAGTATAGCCTGCCTGAAGAATTTTCACAAGATGAGCCATCCCAATTTTGTGCGGAAGTACCAAACCCAGGTCTGCCAGAGTGCCCAGCACTTTCGCGGTGCGCTGAGACTCGTGGCTCCAGATCTTTTCACGTAGATCCTCCGGGATGGCATCGAATGTGCTCTGATTCGCTACGGCTTCCTCAACAATGGCGAACTCGGTGTTTGTCAAAATCCCTCCACCTGAGAAGATGTTGATGTACAAGTGCACGGGCATCGAATGCAAAACTGATTCGCGAGAAAACACGATACCTGGTGGTGTTCCTGGCTGCGTGTTCTGATTGCCCACGGCAGGGGCTTGATCACCCGATAAGCTGGATACTGGATGCCTTTCACCGATGTCCACGTCACTATTGTTCAAATCCGGCATGGATCCATCGTTTCCATCGCCCGGGAGCTGAAGCTCGGATCCTTGCTGGTGTAAGGCAGTCCATAGAAACCGATGTAAAACTTTACATCGATACATGACGCCGTATGCGAACCCCAGCTTCCTAAACTGCTGGTTGTGTATCCCGGACTTCTGCTGGCTCACGAAGCGACGAATCTTATAACTAATTTCGTTGCGCGATAATGAGGGTGAATCACTAACCTCTGCTTCAATGTCTGAAGCGTGACGAATCGCGTCGAGACCAGCTTCCCTGGCCTCCGACAGACCATCCAATTCAAAAATTGGTCCTTTTGAGCCCTGTGCAACTCCACTTGAACCACGTGAATTGGGTCGCCGCCGTTTCCTAGCAGACCCTTTCTCCAGCTCGATATCGTCGTTTCCATGCGATTGAAAGCGAATAACTTGGCCTTGATCGGCATTCCGGTGAATACGCCTTAAACGCTCGTCACGACAGTAGTTTTTCACGAAACCTTGGATAAAGACGTCGTTGTGCTCGTACCCAGGCGCAACCACACAGCGCAGCGCTCGAAACTTAGTTGAAACATTTCGTGCAGGTAGCGGCAGCTGCAATAATCGTAACTTCTTGGCGAGCTCCAGTTCTGTTGCAATACGGAAAATGGACCGTGTGTCCACCTTCCCCACTGTAGCGGCAGAAATCGAATCGATGGTATTGCCCGTTTGTTCGCCTGTGTTTGACCCTGCACGTCGTGTTTCCATGTTGAACACGCTTGCACGCAAAGAGGAGAGGCTAATAACCTTCTCTTCCTCAAGCCGTTCCAGGATATGCCTACGTCGTCGATCGCTCGTGCCGTCCACCTCGGCTCCTCCCAGTGCCATTTTCAAGGCTTTATTCGCTCGAACTGTATAATGCCGTTCCGCCTTCACCTCGCCAACAGGTTCATCATCCGCGACCAAAACTTCTGTTGACTGAGTTGGTAATGAGCAGGAGCTGTCTGGTGCATCTGCTGCTGGTCCTGGGGCCTTATTGCTGGGTGCCATCGAGTCGATATAAAACCGAAACGCTTTGTTCTTTCCCAGAATGATGGACTCTGCTTTCAGTCTGTACATCCCAGCCAGTACGCTCACTAGTTTGTAGGGTAACTTGCTGCCTGGGAGCACAATTTTGTTGCGCAAGTCGATAATTGTCGCCCCGTTCTCAGCACTGTCTTCAATAATCCCATAAATCTGACGAAGCAGCCCCAGCTCCACAACAATTCCACGCTGACATGATCTTTTCCGGGTGCTCGGCGGTTTATACCTCACGCAATTGAGGATCTTGGGCTCCAGACTCCCTCGACTCGACGGCTGCAGCACGGCCTGAAACAGCTCCAACGGGAAGTTGTCGTCAGCTTTGCTTTCCTGCATAATGTGCGTTTTCAGCACGTCCACATGCCTTTTCTGCAAACTCAAATCTCTTCCCAAGTCCGACACGACGGACGAGTGGGTGGGCTGTGCTTTCAAGTACTTCTCGGCCGCTGCACTCAGGATCTTCTTGCTCTGCTCATCCGACTCAAAGTCCGCCGACTCGTCAAACATCTGCGGCCTGAACTGCGCCGCAAACCGCGGCAAATGGATAATATTCAGCCGTCTCATCACTGGTCTCGCCACGATCATCATCCTCTTGACCACCAGGCCGTAAGACAGCAGCATATCCAGACAGTTGTGCAGCCTCTTGACCGTCCCACCACTCATAAGCTTCGTGAGATCCGTCACTGTGATGCCCTGCACGCGCGCGCCGCCCACAGCCTCCATAATCTGCAGATGTTCCGCCCCCAGGTCGGCGGCGATGGCCTTCACGGGGATATTAAGCGCGCGATGGCGCAGCGGCTCACAGGCCACCACCATGAGCTGCTGAGTGGGTTGAAGCTCGGTCACCGCCTCTTCGTAGGACAGCAGGGCCAGTTCCCCGGCTGTCAACGCCTTGTCCTCGAACACTCCGGCGGCCTCCAGCATCTCGCGCTTCACTTCTACCGAGTTTTCCGCGTTATCGCTGGGTTCCGGTCGCTTGCGCTTCTTGCCGGGTGTCTGAACGGGGCTCTGGGCGGCCGCAGGGCCGCGGAAGAAGCGCAGGACGCCCATACTGGAACGCAATAAGTTCCACACTTGGCGTCGCACCAGCGCGTCGTCCAATGGGTCGACGTGAGCGAACAAAGCGGCGACGGACAGCCCGGCTCGACCTTCCAGAGCCACGTGGTCCATGCATGAGGCCACCAACTCGCGCGGCGTCCGCGCTCCCGGCGTCGTCATGGGCCGAGCCTGAGGACGTTTGGGTGGCGATGGCGCTGGGACGTCAAAGTGCGTAAAAGTGGGACCAATTTTGGGGAAACTTGAGTCATGGCTACAGAAAATAGACACATGTTGAAGTGCTCAATTTACTGGACCCATATTACTTGGGACTCCCAAGTTGGGAGGAACGTTGATTCGCGTCGCTGGATAGCAGAACTTCTGCTGCAGAAGCAGTAGCATGTGAAAGGCCCACATTTGCTGGTTTCATGCCGGTGCGTTGTGCCAAAATTCGGGATCCGTTTTTCTTTTTCTGAGAGCACCTCTTTCCATTTCTCGGAAAGAGGTGGCGAATGATGCCATGAATTAATTCGTACTTGGCAACGAGATGACACTGTGGCGCCAAGTTGGTAGCCGATTAAGAAAGCTACGTTTTGAGTTGCTTCTTTTTACTGCGAAGTACATTTTTTTCAAAAAAGTGAAATGAGGTTGGGATCGGATATGCTAACCAAAGTCACCGAAAGGTGTACTACTCCAGTTCGAACAGAGAGAAACAGCTCTTCTCGAACAATAGTACTTCGTACAGCCGAGACTTTCACATTTTGTGCTCCAGCGCAGAAAGGATATTGTACGACAGGGCTTCACTTGAGTCAAAACCGCCAGCGCGACTTCTCGATGTGGTGGACAATGGCAGGATTTCGAAGTATCCAGCACCAGTTTGCAGTGTTGCAGTGCACAGACAGACAAAGACTTTGCAGGGCAGTGAGCTTTGAATCAACTGTAGTTTTTGAGATGCAAGAAAAAACAATTGTAGAATTTTAGTTGCTTACCGTCGAGGACAAAGTACTTCGTCGCACTAACACTTAACTGTTACTGAGAAGGAAAAGCTAGTACCTCCACTTCTGAAGTTGAGCAGGGCACTTTACCGCATGCGTGTTTGCTGCAACGGTAGCCGGACAGGTCGCGTATGTGATTCACACGGCTGGCACATTGCTTTGCAAAACGCTCCCATCTACTACCGGTGATCCTCGTTTGCACCTCAGTCGGTGCCATTTCTTAACTTAAGACCGACTGCGCTCATGGTGTATTCAACGCCAGCCGAACCGGTGGCAAGCGGGGCCCTGACCTTCGCCGTCGAGCGATTCCTTGATGTCTCAACTTCCAACCAGACAACTCTGCCGCCTGAAGATCACCACGCACTTCAGAATGGAGCAGAACGCATGCGCGTGATGCTGGTATTCATCTTGATGGGGTTTGTGACGACATGGGCGCTATGCGTGGGGCTGATCTGGCACGTGCGTACGAATCGAGCGGGGGCTTTGAAGGGGAATGCCGCGGCAGCAAGGAAGGTGGTATTGCCGGTGTTCGAACCGGTTTTGATCGTGCTGAGTGTTGTATACGGCGCGTACATCATCTTCTTACTGGCGACGCTGGTCACGGGCTTCTACGATGTTGCCGTTCCTCCGCTAGTGATTGATGCGCTGTACTCCGGCAACCAGTTCATGTTTGTGTTTGTCCTGGTGGTGATGTTTCAAAAGAGTTTGTCGTTTCCGGCCGTCAAGCGAGCGGTGGCGATTTCTCTGGTGCTGTCGTATTACAACGTCCTGTACGTTTACCTGGCGATGAAATACGGCAGCCCTGGCCAACAGAAGGCATTCGTCATGTTCATGCCACTCGTCCGCTGCCTGCACTTTCTTCCGTTCGTGTACGCGTTTGTCAAGCCTCCGCATCGCGCCACGAAGCGAGCTATTCGTGAGTTTTGCTTTGCCAGCATCGTGCACTTCTTGTTGACTGTGGTGGTCCTGGTCACGGTCATGAATCCGAAGACTGTTGGAGCCAGCCGCTACGTCCTCTACGTGGCGCTCACCTGGGTCGCACTGTCTCCGCTGGTGGTTTGGCGCGTGCTCAAGGCTGACACCGAGTACTGGCGAGGCATCGGACAGAGAGCGTGTGCCCTGCAGGAAATATTTCAACGCCAGCACGGCATGAGCGAGCACGTCTCGTCCGAAGGTCTCCACGTCCTAATCGAGATGAATCGGAAGAACGTGATCGACTTCGCCTACCTGGATCTTGTTGAGCAGCTAGGAGTTGGATCCACGTCGACCGTGTTCCAAGGAACGTTCAAGACCAAGACTCAAGTGGCGATTAAGGTGTACACGCCATCGAGTTGCTCCGAGGACGTCGTGGCCGCGTTTTCGCACGAAGCCGCCATGTGCAGCGTGCTGGATCATCCGAACATCGTCCAATTCCACGGCATGTGCGTCGCCCCACCGACCATTTGCCTCGTGTTTCAACTCTGCCAGGGAACTCTCCGTGAGACGCTGCGGGGACAAGCTCGTCTTCAGAACGCTAACCCAGCTCGGCAGCAACTGCTGATTAGTGTCGGATACATGCTGGATGCGGCTCGTGCAGTGGCGTATCTGCACAGCTTCTCGCCTTCGTTCGTTCACCGCGACATCATGCCGTCCAACTTTCTCGTGGATCCGGAATGCAATGTGCAGCTATCGGACTTTGGTGAATCAAGGTGCTTGAGCTTGAAAACGCTGGAAGGGAAAACGCTTTCTACGGGAGGGATGGTTCCTGTCCTCGAAGATGCAAAGTTTGCTTGCAAGAATGCGAAGACCGGTGTTGATTCTTCGGTTGGTACGACCCTGTCGATCGTCGACTCGCCCTACTTGGACAAGATTTCCCCAGACTATGTATCGCCAGAGGTGATCGACGGCAAAGGGGAGCACGTGTTCTACGGTGAAGCCGCCGACGTGTATTCCCTGGCAGTAACAATGTGGGACATCCTGCACCCCAGCGCTGACAAGTTCCCACAAGCGAACGGTGACAACGCCCAGGTGTTGGAAGGCGTCTTGAACGGTATGCGTCCCAGACTGGACAACAGTACCCCTCCAAAGCTACGTGGAGTCATTGAGGGATCGTGGCAACGTGAAGCTGGCCTTCGTCCTTCCGCAAAACAAATTGTCGCGGCTTTGGAGGATGTTCAGGAGGAGTTATGCGCTCGACTTGTGCTTGATCTACTCGGTGATCTGTGTGAACATCCATCTGCGGCGAGTAGATCCAATACTAGACCAGCCGGGAATATGCGCAGTTTCACGGGAGCTGTGATCGCTGAGCTGATGCTCGACCGCCAATTCGTGAACTCCCCGGCAGAAGCGATTCGTATGGGGAATGCGTTGATGGATTCAGGTGTTCTCCACCACGTCAACCACTCGATGAAGTTCGAAGACACGAGGACAGCGCTGTATTTCTTCGACCTGGATGAAGTGCAGCAAAGTCTACCGACTCGTGCCAGCATCGGCGTCTCTATCGAGCGGATCAGTTCATCGAGCCAAAACGAATCTGGAATTCCGATGTTGACTCGTGCATCTCACCGCGGCCAACATCGTAGCGCGTGCCAGTGCCGGCAGCTGGGACAGCGTCTTCTCAGCAATAAACCATCTCGCTTCCATCGGCGCCGACAATTCAAGACCTCCCCAGCGCCTACCATGGAGAGCAACCTTCTCACAGCTGCTTTGCTCGTCGACAACGAGTCGTCCAACGTCGAGAATGAAGTTTACCACGGCTTGGACATTACACCGGGCCTCTCGATGGCCTGATGGGCTTCGATGGCTTCCCGACAAAACCTACAGCGCTTATTCCCAACTAGTACGTACATGCACTACTGTTGCTTGAGTACTTCAGTAAAAAAGCATGTAATCCTGATCAAAACCGACTTGATTTTCTTCTAGGACATCAATTTGACCGCACGAAGTCACCAGTTCGATCGGACAAGGTCAAATGTTCAACCTCACTGCTGCGATAGACTGAATCATCAATACTTCCATCGCAACAACGATTTTTTTTTTTCATTTGGTAGCCGGATCCATTTGCTTCGACCGGACACTGATTACTACTGTGTTGCGCCATCCACGTACATGTGAAAGCAAGACTTCACCGTTCGGAACCCACAAGGTCCGCTCAAACCATTTTCCCGTTTTTGTCGAAATTGTCTTCTGTTGGTCTCACGAGAAGTATTTAATTGCAACGTGAAAGCTTCGGTGGCTGGTCGGCAACGACTTGAGATTGAATGCTTCTTTTGTGTTCGTGGAAATGCGTCGTGGCCGGAAAGCCGGCCCATTCGAGCCACTCTTCATTGATGATTCAGTTGTGCGACTGGAGCCAGACGTTTTACTGGCATTGAGCCCGCTTGGCGAAACGCTCACTACTTTTCCAGGAATCTCACACCCAGTCGTCCTGTTTGCCACTCCTCAATTCAAAGAGCGACGACCACTAACAAGAATGACATTTTCAACCTCAGCTGGACGGCTTCAAGTGGCGGTGGTATCCGCGGTGGAACGTCTTCTTGATGACTCAACCACTAACCTGACGACAGCAGCCCCCCATAGTGATCAAGACTTGTCCAAGGGAGCTCAACACATGCGAGTGACATTGGTGTTCATTCTAGCGGGGTTTGTCACCATTTGGCTGCTGTGCGTTGGCCTCATCGGGCACATGCGAGTGAATCGAGCTGGAGCACTAAGGGGGGACACAGCGGCGGCGCGGAAAGTCATTCTGCCGGCGTTCGAACCCGTTTTGACGGTGTTGAGCGTTATTAACGGCGCCTACATTGTGTTCCTGTTGGTGGCACTGACCACGGGCTTCTTCGACGCTTTTGTCTCTCCGATTGTATTGGAAATGTTCTACTCCGGCAACCAGTTCATGTTCGTGTTGGTGCTGGTGCTGATGTTTCAGAAAAGTTTGTCGTTCCCCGCAATCAAGCGATCTGTGGCGATATCGCTGATCTTGTCGTACTACACAGTATTCTACGTCTGGGCCGCGACGAAGCTCGGGCGGCAAGATCAGCAGAAATCGTTCACCATTGCTCTTCAATTCGTCCGGAGTTTGCTGATGCTTCCGTTCCTGTTCGCGATTGTAAAGCCCCCGAGTCGAGCTACCAAGCGCATCATTCGAGAGCTCTGCTTCGTCACGATCGTCTACTTTTTACTTACCGTTCTGCTCATGATTCTCATTCTCAACCCCAAGACGGCGAGTTCAAGTCAATCTGTTGTGTATATAATGCTGACGTGGGTTGCATTCTGCCCTCTGGTCGTTTGGCGAGTGCTCAAGGCAGACACTGAGTACTGGAGAGGAGTCGGTCAACGAGCTTGCGCTCTACAAGATCTCTTCCAACGAGAAAATGGCTTAAGCGAACGTGTCTCGTCCGAAGGA
>JAABLK010000047.1:2168-49496 GCA_012295415.1 Phytophthora chlamydospora
GAAATACGAGAACAAGGTAAGCTTTTGTGAACTTAAGCTCTAAAATACCAAAACCAGGTACGTTTTTGTGCTTCATTTTAACTTTGAGACATTTTCCAAAACAGTTTTTCAACACTTCTGCTTCGAGCACAGTAGTGAGTGACCATGGACTCCACCGCAGCTAACGTGTCATCAACTTCGGCGCCCCCCATGTCTCCGCCCTTAAAGGCCGCCGCCTCGACAGGGGACATCGACGACCGCGACGCCATGAGCCTCTTCGGAGGCCCGTCAATGCCTCCACCGCCGCCCGCGCCCGTCAAGTCCGTGTCCACAAGCGCGCTGGACGACCATGAGAGCTACGACCTCTTCGGCTGCGGTCCGAGCGTCCCCGTGGCCTCTGTAGCCATGAAGGAAGCGGCGCCCATGGCCAGCACGGCGCCAGTGGAGGAGGGAGGCATCGGGGAGGTGCCCGTACAGCCAGCGGAGCCCGTGTCCCCTGCCAACTACGAGCTTTTTCCAGCGTTGGCCTTTACGGAAAAACCAAAGAAAATCGAGACAACAAAGCAACTGGATGAGGCGGAGCTCTTCCCGTCGTCCAGGGGCCTCAGCCGCAGTGGCAGCAGCAGCAGTGAGACCGCCACCATGAGCGCCACCGGATCGTTCCGAGCGGAACTGCCGCGCGCCAACAGTAACGCGGTGCAGGTGGCGGAGGAGCAACACGCTGCCGCTCCGACGTACAAGATGGCGGGCAACGCGGTGGACATCGTGGCGGTCAAGAATATCGACGGGCAGTACCTCACCACGTCGTGGCACGTGTCGTTCTCGTGGTCGCGCTTCAAATCCAACTATGTCACTGGTGTGGGAGATATGGTGAGGATCTTGGTGAACGGCAAGGAAATGCCGACCAAGATGGAACTGCAGGAACGCGGTCGCTGCACGTTCATCACTGGCGGCGTCATGATCCCTCCTGGAGACCTACTTTTCGCTGATTTGACTGATGAACACCCGAACCATGTGCGATTTGAACACTTCCAAAAGGCGACGAACACCGTCCGTTACGTCGACTCGAAGCTGCATCTCTGGGGACCGAACGAATCTGCTGTCGTGGTTGACTTGGACGGCACGCTTACTATCAGCGACGTAGAGGGCCACATTCGTACTCTGCGCCTTGGCCAGTACGATTTCCTTCACGCAGGGGCCTGCGACTTCTTCAACAAGTTGCATGAGCTGGGGATGCGGATCGTCTACCTCACCGCCCGCCCTCTCGACTGGGCTTCCGCGTCACGAACGCACTTGGAGAATGCCGTGCAGCAGTCGGTACCGCTTCCGCCTGGTGTCCTCATCACGAACTCGACAGGACTCACTGGCGCGCTTTTCACGGAGGTTGTCAACAAGACGCCTCACCTGTTCAAGATCCAGGTGTTAAACGAGCTGCAGCTCACGCTCATCCACGCTGGTCGCGTGATCGAGCATCCGGTCTTCGTGGCTGGCTTTGGGAACCGCCCCACCGACATCGTGGCCTATGAAGAAGTGGGCATCGACCCAAGTCTCATCTTCATGCTGGATCCGTACTCGAACCTCAAGGCCGTCACCGACCCTCGCTTGTACGAGTCGTACAGTGATCCGAATGCGCTGCTGTGGATGCTGCCCAGGCTCAAACACCGCGTGCCCATCGAGAAGGTCGGCCGCATCGACGACTACA
Organism: Phytophthora chlamydospora; assembly: GCA_012295415.1. Lineage (NCBI taxonomy): Eukaryota > Oomycota > Peronosporomycetes > Peronosporales > Peronosporaceae > Phytophthora > Phytophthora chlamydospora. The sequence goes on from JAABLK010000047.1 coordinate 3,850, forward strand.
CCGTGCGGGAACTTGTTCTGGCCGAGGACCGTGAGCAGCTGCGCATGGCCGAGATGCAGGCTCGCCGGCTCCAGCAGGAGGAGTTCGAACGCGCTCGCCAAGAAGCCGACCAAGCTCGATACGCATCATCCAGCGCTCTTCGTGCCAGCAGCAGGAATCTAAACTAAAGCGGCTTGGATAGTATTTTATCAACTTCATCGCGTCAAATAATTGACGCAATCAAAAAGATACATTACACTTTAGTTCACTATGCGGTCATTTTCACTCCTTGTCGAAAATGGTTTCTGGTCTCCGCCGCTCATGCTGGTCTCTTCACGCCCGTCAACAGCTTCGAGGACTGGGCACCCGGTCCGCAGCACAGCAACAGCGTCAGTTCGAGCTGCTCGTACCTGCGCTGCAGACGTTCCAGCGTCTTCACGGCCACTTGGCCGTCCCGATGCGCTTCACAGTGCCCAACGTAAAACCCGACGCTGAACACTGGGATCGGGAGCTGCAAGGCATGAAGCTCGGCACGACCATCTCGAGGTTCCTCAAAGCTTGTGCCTCAGCCAAGAAACCCTCAAGGCGAGAGAGTTTAGACCACGTTCGGACGCAGCTTGAGGAGCTGGGGCTGCCCAAGGTTTTGGATTGGAAGCGCTTCCTCTGGGACCAAGTGACGCTGCCGGCCATGCAGACCTACCGGTCGATTCACGGAGACCTCCTGATGCCAGTGTCCTTCACCATTCCTGAAAGAGACGCTGTGTGGCCGCGCGCGACCTGGGGCTACAAGCTCGGCTATTGGGCAAGTGAGCTTCGCCGCAGTAAGGACAAACTGCAGCAGTACCAACTAGAAGACTTGGAGTCGCTGGACTTCAGCTGGAACGCCCGAGAGGCTCGCTGGAACCGCTACTTTATCCCGTCGATGCAGCGGTATCAGGAGCTGTACGGCCGTGATCAAGTGCCGCAGAGCTTTGTGGTGCCGCGCGACGACCCGGACTGGCCAGCGGAGCTGGGCGGATACCGACTGGGGCAAAAAGTCAACAACCTGCGCATGGGCGATCCTCTTGGCACTGGGCCAAAGGCCGAGGAGTGGCAGGATGTGGAGTTGATCTACAAGAACTGGATGCTGCTCGAGACGCTGCACGAGGTAGAAGAAAGCGGCATCATTGACGACTACGACGATCAGGAAAGCGATGAAGAAACAGAGCAATAAAGCAGCTAGCATGCATGAGCTTCATCAAATGTTTGGTGCATTCAGTTATAAAATATCGTAACGACACTCGTGTGCGTCTTCACTGACGACGCCCACAGCTGGAAGGTGCTAACAGTTCTCTCCACTCCATCCTGCAACACCAAGAAGTCCCACCGCTCAACATTCCTACCGTTCGGATCGCTCAGTCAGCTCGTCCCTTGGCTTGCCAGGATGCTTTTTGTAGCGATGGGACTCTAGCTTCAAATGCTCGAGCCGAGCTGCACAATGCGCGGGTAGCACGGCAGCGTGAGGAAGTCCACCATGTCGTCGCCCGTGAGCACCTTGCCCATGATGTCGCCACCGAGCGCCCACTTGTTGCCCGGCTTGGCGTTCAACGAACGCTTGTTCACGCACTCCTTCAGGATGTCGAGAACCAGCTCCTTCGTCACGACCTTGCCCTCGACCGTCTTGCAGCTGTGGCGGATCCACTGCCACACCTGAGCACGCGAGATCTCGGCCGTGGCGGCATCCTCCATCTTGTTGTGGAGCGGGATGCAGCCGCTGCCGCGAAGCCACGCCTCCGTGTACACCAGCGAGACGTCAATGTTCTCCACCAGACCGTTGTACGTGATGGGACCCGTCGGAGGCTCAATGAGCTGGGCAGCCGTGATGCACTTGCCGGCCTCGGGGATGTACGAGATCTGGTTAGGGCCTGACATCTTGCTGAATGCGTCCATGGCGATCTTGACGAGGCCAGGGTGGGCAACCCACGTGCCGTCGTGGCCCGCAGCCACCTCGCGCGACTTGTCCTCCGTGACAGCGGCCATGAACTTGTTGTTCAGCTCCGGGTCGTTCTTCACGGGGATCTGGGCCGCCATGCCGCCCATAGCGTGGGCACCGCGACGGTGGCACGTGCGCACGAGCAGCTTGACGTACGAAGCCATGAAAGGCGTGGTCATGCCGACCGACGAGCGGTCAGGCACCACAAACTTGGGGTGGTTCCGGAACTTCTTGATGTACGAGAAGATATAGTCCCAGCGGCCGCAGTTGAGGCCCGACGAGTGGTTGCGCAGCTCGTACAGGATCTCGTCCATCTGAAAGACAGCGACGATGGTCTCCACCAGCACGGTAGCGCGGACAGAACCCTGCGGGATGCTCAGGTAGCCCTGAGAAGCCACAAACACGTCGTTCCAGAGCTTGGCCTCCAGGTGGTGCTCCAGCTTGGGCAGGTAGTAGTACGGGCCCGAGCCGCGCGCAAGCAGCTCGTGGGCGTTGTGGAAGAAGTAGAGGCCGAAGTCGAAGAGCGAGCCCGACATGATCTCGTTGTTGATGAGCACGTGGGCCTCGTCCAGGTGCCATCCGCGCGGACGCACGAGCAGCGTGGCAACCTTGTCGTTGAGCGTGTACTTCTTGCCCGTCTGCGGGTGCGTGTACGAGATGGTCTTGCGCACGGCGTCAAGGAGGTTGACCTGGCCGTCCACCTGGTTGAACCACGTGGGGGCCGTCGAGTCCTCGAAGTCGGCCATGTAGCACTTGGAGCCCGAGTTGAGCGCGTTGATGACCATCTTGCGGTCCACGGGGCCCGTGATCTCGACGCGGCGATCGGCCATGTCGGCGGGGATGGGCGCCACCTTCCAGTCGCCCTCGCGGATGTAAGCCGTCTCCGGCAGGAAGTCGGGCAGCACGCCCGCGTCCAGCTCCTTCTGGCGCTGCACGCGCGCGGCAAGAAGCGCCTGGCGACGCGGCTCGAACTGCTCGTGCAGGAAGGCGAGGAAGCGCAGCGCGTCGGGCGTCAGCACGCGGCGGAACGCGTCCGATACGTGGCCCAGCACGCGGACGTTGGCGGCGTTGACGTTCAGCTCGGACATGGTGGCTGTGTGAAGGGGGGGGGGGGAGGGGGCTCTTTCTGCTGCTGTGCGCGCTTGGAGGCGAATTGCGGAATGACTCGGTCGGAGCGATCCTGAGGGGAAGCGGCGCGGCTTCACGTCCGACGTGAGCGCAATGTCTTCAACATGGGCGACCGATGGGCCAATGGGCGAAGACCGCCGAAGCACGTCGCCCGCGTCAGCGCATCAGATTGCTCACATACAAAAAGCAAGTGAGAGGACGAGCGACCATCACTCTGGCCTTGCGTTTAACTTTCCCTTGCCTTGCGAGCCACGGTGATACTTCCGCAGCATGTGCTGCGGTTTGAGTTGGCGGGTGATCCGGTTGATTGGACGGGCACTTTCTCTGGCCGACGCCGATGCATGTGAAAATACCTCCGTCGACGGCGGTGGTCTGGAGCAGTGCCAGAAGGAGAAGGCGGGCAGGTCGTGTGCTCAGTAGCGGAGCAGCAAAAACACTGTGGCAAAAATGAAAGTTCATGTACTTACCCAAAGCTCTGCCTGCATCTGAAGCAGTCCTAGAATGCTTTCTGAAGCTGGGGTTTCCGGTGTCGACGGATGCCAGCTTGTAAAAGCCAGATGTCACGCGGCAACAACTTCAACATGTTTCGTATGCTGAGCCGATGGTGAGACCACAATAACTCGGGCTGGCACGAAGGTTGGAGTTTGCCTCCCCCCACCATTGCACGCAGCAGACCATTCCATCGCTTTCGGTTAGTGGAGTGTGAACGAATAGAGACTTGCTTGCCAGCTGAAGAATAAATGGCGTTTCCTGCACCTCTGTGTAGCTCGCATAGATGCCGATAAGTAAATCTTACAATTTCACGGTGTTAGTCGTTGAAACCTTTGCTTCAGCTACAACTAAATCATGCCAGACGTGAGGCCATAGTTTCTCTTGACGGACGGCGTCTTCGGTCTCGAAGAGATGTGTCGCTGCGGTGCGGTAGCCTCCATGAAGCTCTTCGAGAGATCGATAGCTAGTCCCAGCGGCACGACGTTCTTGGCCTCTTCGATGAGGAAAATGACTGTGCTGAAGGATGGCCGCTGCATCGGGTCGGGGTCCCAGCACGCCTTCATGATCCGGTGCAGGATTTCAGGAATGTGTGGCAAAAGCTCTGGACGGAGGTCCTCATGCGCGACGAGGTAAGCTAAGTTTATGGCATCCTTGTCCAAGTAGGGCTTCTTGAAGCAGAAGAGCTCCCTAGTGATGGCAAGAAGTGGTTAGTTAAATGAGTCTGTCAGAGGAATGGATGTTGTTGGCGATGTGACGTACCATAACACGATGCCGTACGAGTAGACGTCGATCTTCTCAGAGTAGTCCTCGCCACGGAACACCTCCGGTGCTAGCCACCGAGGAGTTCCGCACATGGTCTGTGCGTTGGTGTTTTTGTCGAGGCTGCGTGAAAGACCGAAATCGCTCAGCTTGCAGCGAAAGTCTTCTGTGATCAATAGGTTCTCTCCCTACAGAGCGAGCAGCAACAGCATCGCGGTAGATGTTAGCAATCGAGTAGATAAGCTGTGAACACGAGTTATACCTTAATATCGCGGTGAAGCACAGCAGGACTCAGGGCATGCAGGTAGGCGCATGCTTTTGCGCAGTCCAGCGATATCTCCAGTGTGAGGCCCCACGTGATGTTGAGCTGCTTACTACGAGCGAGCTGAAGTAAGTCAGCCAGTGAACCAGCACAGAGCTCTGTGAGAAGACACAACGTCGGGGGTTCGAGCACGGCACCGAGAAACATCACAATGTTGGGGTGCTGCAGAACAGAGAGAATGGAGAGCTCGTTCTTGAAGTCTTGGACGGTCTTGGCGGAGTACCGCTGCGCGAGAAGTCGTTTGAGTGCGACGTGTTTGCCTTTGTAGAAGGCTTTGTAGACTACGCCAAACGTTCCCGTGCCAATTTGACTTTCAATCTCAATTTCTTCGAAAGGCACTTTCAGGCCAAAGAAGACCGAGTTGTCGATGCGTCTGGAATCGGTGATCGGGTTCACGCGGTGCTTCTTCTTGGACAAGGCCACGTAGACGAGAGTCCCAGCCTGTGTTGTCGACTGGAAGTGGTGCGTGAGCGGAGACACCGTCACAGGTTCGCGCGAGAACATGCTCCCCATGACATATGAAGAGAACGCGCTGGCTTCGTGCAGTTCACTGGTCGACGACGGCTTCACAGTCAAGTTGGGTTTAGTTATCGCGGCACCTCGTTCAAGCAAGCTGGTAGCAGCGACCAAGCAACCACCAGATGCCCCCCAACTCGAGCGAGACAAGTGCGTGTGTTGAGATCGATAATAGATATATTTGCATTCGTGCGAAGTTCCAGCAGGGTCAGGTTGAAACTGTCGAGGACGCTCTCATGACACATTTTGGCACGGTGCACTTGTGAAAGATAGCAAAAGGAACGTTTTTTTTTTTAGGTTCGAGAGATGAATTACGAATTGAGTTATGAACGAGATCAAGCTAAAGAGGGTTGCTGACCACGCTGTGGAGATGGTCATGTGTACCGAGAAGACTACCTGGCAGCTTTCAAGTAAAGCGCGATAGCTTGTTGCGCTTGCTTTGCACCTTACGCATCGCAAATGACGCCGGGCTCGCCAACTGTCGAATTGATCAGCACACTGGGGCGGTTTTCATCATCTGGGATGACTTTGTTCTTTTCCGATGGCTGCGCAGAGAGACTCCCGATCGTTCGCTTGATTCCAAATGCTGCCAAGCCCACGATAGCGATGACCCCAACGCACGCCGCTGCACCCACACCAAGCATTTGCGGCGTTGCTCCGCTTCGAACCTGCTGCGAAGGGCTCGCATCGGATATTTGGTCTTCTGTGTCGCCTGATTCCACAGAGACAACCGTACTGCTGCCATCAGCGGGGGCTGTACTGCCATCTTCCACCGACGGGACTGTGCCAGATAGCGCATACGCCACACTGGTGCTGTTGACGACAGCACAGTAGTCCAGGTACTCCGAAATGTTGGTTGGGAACCTCATGCAGAACCGACACCCTGCGTCGCCGATGCAGCCAGAAGCTAGTCCTTGCGGGCAGTTCACCGTGTCCAGGACAACGCCGACACCTCCTGCCGCTTGACCATCAGCCAAAGGCACATCTACGCAGGTTTCATCGGCGGGCTCAGGTGCAAGTTCAGCCGACTCGTGGGTCGCGACAATCGTGTCCATCGGGTTGGTAGACTCCTGCGTGTCGTCAATGACAGCAATCTTCTTGAAAGTGATATCTGCCCCATTGTCAGAAGAAGGGATGTCGGAGCAGCTCATGTACGACTGCGACTGCGTCGTGTCAAAGCGCTTGCAAAAGCGGCAGATGCCATCCACGCAGCCAACGCCGCCGTCACCGCATCGAATGTCGGTAATGATGTCTAAACCCAGACTTTTATCGCCGGTTGACGCAGTCTGGTAGCAATTCAGCGGGATTGAATAAGTAGAGATTGTGGAGACTGGAGCGCTCGTGGGAGCAGTTGGAGCGCTTGGAGCAGGTGCTGTCGTTCTTGTGGAAATTGCCGCGTAGTCCGAACAACTTCCCAAATGCGCCGACTGCTCCGTTGATTTCGACTTGCAGAGTCGACACACGCTGTCCATGCAGCCGAGTCCACCGTTTGCACAACTCACGTCCGTGATGATGTTGATTCCAACCGAAGCGTCTCCGTCAGAGACTGTTCTTGTGCAAGCGCTGGCAATTGCTGCCTCGATACTTTCGTTCGATCCATCGGTGTTTTCTGACGCATCCGCGCTGATAGTCTCGTCAATATTGGTGCTAGCATCCGTCGTGTTTGATGATTCCGTCGAGCTTTCGGAGACGAGCATTCGTGTTGGTTCATCGGAGTCGGTAACCAGCGGAATCGGCACGAAGGCAATGTCCGAACCGATGTCCGCCGACGGGATGCTGGAACAATTGATGTACGACTGCGAGTGGATCGTGTCGAAACGCTTGCAAAATCGACAAACGTCATCTAAGCAGCCTGCGCCACCGTCGCTGCATCGAATGTCCGAAACAACGTCCAGCCCGGCAGCTTTATCACCGCTCGATACCGTGCGCGAACACTCGAAGTTAATCGAAGGGGTGGCAGTACTTGCAGTTGCAGTGGGCGTCGGTGCTGGAGTGGCCACCGTTGGTGCCGGGGTACCGGAGCCAGTAATTGTAGCGCAGTCCGTGTACGACGCAGACTGCGTGGTTGTCGAAGTTCTGCAAAAGCGACACACGGTATCGATGCAGCCAAGGCCGCCGCTCGCGCACGAGGTGTCCGTGACGATATTGATACCCACTGCAGTGTCGCCGACCGCCGCAGAAAGGCTGCAAACGGCACTTGGAGCTGCTGTACTCGGCGCAGGAGTAGTGGTCGGAGCTGCTGTATTCGGTGCTGGAGTGGTGGCCGGAGCTGCTGTACTCGGTGCTGGAGTGGTGGTTGGAGCTGCTGTACTGGGTGCAGGAGTAGTGGTCGGAGCTGCTGTACTCGGTGCTGGAGTGGTGGTCGGAGCTGCTGTACTCGGTGCTGGAGTGGTGGTTGGAGCTGCTGTACTGGGTGCAGGAGTAGTGGTCGGAGCTGCTGTACTCGGCGCAGGTGTCACGGTTGGTGCGGCTGTAGTCAGTGCTGGTGTGGTTGCTGTGCCTTCAATCGTAGCGCAGTCAACGAAAGGCGCAGATTGAACGGTGGTCAGGACTCTACAAAATCGGCAAACCTGGTCCATGCAGCCCAAACCACCGCTGGCACAGCTTGTGTCGGTGACGATATTGATACCGACTGCGGCATCTCCGGCCGACACCGTCTGACTGCACGTTTGAGTGGCCGTTGTTGGGGCTGGTGTTGCCGTTGGCACAGGCGCAGCTGTAGCTGGCCTTGAGGTAACAACGGGGGCGGCCGAACTCGTCAGTGGAGTTGCCGTCGTTACGGCGGGTGTCTGTGTAGCGGACGCCGATCCTCCTATCGATGCGCAGTCAACGAATGATGCGGAGTGAACCGTAGTGGTCGAGCGGCAGAACCGGCAGACATCGTCGATACACCCCAAGCCGCCCTGTGCGCAAGTCGTGTCCGTGCCGATTTGAATGCCGACTGCTGCGTCTCCTTCGGACGCAACTTGGCTGCAAATGGTTGATACGAAGTCCGAGCAGCTCTGTAGGTGTGCCGACTGCGGGGTCGACTTCGCTTGACACATCCGGCAGACGGTGTCCATGCATCCCAGGCCACCATTCGCGCAGGTTGTATCAGTGATGATGTCAATCCCCACGGCAGCGTCACCCTCGGAGACTGTAGTGGTGCATACGGTAGCCACCCCTGCCTCTAACGCTTCTTCATCTTCAGCAAGACTTGATGAATCGGCTGACAGCAGTGAAGACACAGGTATTTCTGCGCCATTCGAGACCAGGATCGGGACAAAACCAGCATCTCCAGCGTCAGAATCGGTTGATCCAGAGCTACTGCTTGAACTAGCTCTCCATGAACACAGTACAAACTGCGACGATTGAGATGTGAGCTCAGTCTGGCAGAATCTGCAGTGGTCGTTAAAGCAACCAATTCCTCCATACAGACAAGAAGGGTCGGTCATCCCACCAACTCCGACCGCAGCATCACCGCTTGAAACGCTGCACAAACCCGTTGAGATTGTCAGCGGAGCCATGACTGGAAACAATGCTCCTAGAATCTCACAGCTCTCAAGATGCGCCGATTTCAGCGTGTCGACAACTTTGCAGTACCGACAATGGTCATTGTAGCAGCCCAGGCCGCCAGCACTGCACGAAACATCGGTCACCACTTGGATGCCAAACGCCTTGTCACCATCAGAGACCCCGCAACTCTCGAGCAAGTCCCCTGCTACTGATCCAGAGTTGCTGTCGCCGGAATCCCCTTGAACAAGTTGAGCAGCACTCAATGCAAGCGTGCAAATCGCTGCAACTTGCACGATGGAGCGCAGCCTCCCGCTTGAATGCACCATACTGTCCAGGGATGAACCTGCTGCTAACACCCCGTGTCCGCGCAGTCGAACTGTGGTGAAGGCAACGCGTTCAAGAATGGTTTTGGTTTGTGCGATTTCCAGCATGCAAGCAGCATGCGATCAAGTCTCCATGAACGATCGGTTTCGAGCATCGGAATTGGTTGAGCCCTGTCCACTGCGTTGATTCTGACGCCACCTTAGCAAAATACCGTTGGGGAACAAACCATGAGCATTTCTTCATGCGACGAGACAATTGTTGTCCTGCATCGGTTCGTTTCGGACTTCCGCTTCAGACTATTTTCTGCTTGCACACAGCGAAACTCCAAATGCGACCTAGCGCGCAAGGAGGATGCAAGTGTCACATTGCCCCCAACTTCCCAAGCAAAAGGCTTTCAAGTGAAGCAGGACCCCTTTTCTCTTTGATGAATTCCTGACTCGGTCACCATGAGTCTTCACATGAAGCAAAGCGGAGAACTGTGATAGATTAGCTGCTCTGTCAATCAGCCCCCAGTATTTCCAAACAGCGTTACACCAGCATCAACGATGGAAGCCTCACATGCTATCCACGACAAGAAGGCGTGTCGACGCTGATAATGAGCAAGGCATTGTCGATATCTCTCACAGGAGTGTTGGTTGTTGACGTGTTTCAGCAGGGAGAATTAAAACAACAGTGTTGCTCATGAAAAATGCACTGACGATTGATGAGAACATCGTTTGCTGCCGTGATTCTAGCCCAATGTATTTGGAGCAGTGAGCATGGCTGTCAAGATGGCTCATTAGCAAGAAACAAGCACCGAGCAGCACTCATTCTGCTAAGAGAGCACTCATTTGGAGCCCAGCGTCTTTGCGCTGCAAAATGGCCACTGTAGCATTACAGGGAATCTAGTAGAAGTTGATGCCACGATTTGCAGATACGGAAGAATTGAATGCCCGGCCACTTCGTGCTTTCATAGTTTTTTTTTTTTTTCATTCTGCAGCCTCTGAGAATTGAGAGCTGAATACGGCTTGACGTTGATCACCTGCTCGTTGTTTCAGTGCCAGTGAGTGAGCTGCTTCACGTGGTTTGTCTCCTCGCGCTACCGATGCCACGAAGCTATCTCATGCAGAAGAGTCTTCTTCTGACCCTGACGACAGTGGAAGCAGCGAATCTTCCCTGCTACGACCACGTGCAATGTCAGCTTTTTCGCGAAGGTGGTACGCAAGAATACTATATCCTGTTACCTGCTTAAGTTTCAGTTGTGAAGATAGAACAAAGCGAAGCTTTCATGGTGATAGAACTTCGAAGTAATTACTCCAACATCTATGAGTATAGGGCATGTAGTGTGAGCACGACTTGAAAGAGGAAAACACAAAATGCGTGAAATTGCGTTCCGATCTGCCCAGAAAGTTTGCAAAGTCTGCTACCGATTCATATTTAAGATCACTTCGGTCAATGGCGAGGCCCTTGGTCAACCTTCATGCTGGTCAGGCATCCATATTGGTTTTGCTATCTCGAGCTCAAGTCGACTTCTTAGGGGTTTTGGATAGTATCTTTGGAGTGCAGATTGTTCCAGTCGAGCTGCCCGAACGAGCACCGACTCGTGTCTCCAGACTCAGCGAATGCTGCCACCCAGACGCTCACGTCGACCATTCATTTCTTGCGAAATATAGCGATGGGAAGGCTCCAGGAGCAGTGCTTTGAATCGCGGCCGCCTATTATGAATCTTTCCCCTACGTTTTTGCGCTCTAGCGGGGCTGAAGCGAATCTAAGCGTCCAAACTGGTTGAGCCTTTCTCGCAGAGGCTCGTACAGCGCATTTTCTCGCTGAAACTCGGGTGAGCAACGTACTGAGGATTTTCTAATGAGGACAGTCACCAACCCGCCACACTATTGGGTAAACGCCCTGTGGATACGTAAGGCAGCTGAAGAGCGAAACCGCGGGGCCATCATGTTCTGATAGGTTTCCTACATGAAAAAAAAAAGCATCTAGACTGTGAAGTGCAACAAGTTGCAGCTGGAGAACCAGCCTGCCGTTACTTACTATTGCGGTGGATTGACGACTGCGATGGTAAACATGAGGTCTTGGTGTCGTGCTGCACAACTCGCATGGGAGACAACTTGCACAACAGGTACACCCTGGACGTCGAACGCGCTAGGGCCAGCAGGCACGCGCCTTTGGCCGGCACAGGTCTGCTTCGAGCCGAGCACAAGTCCAGCGGCGAGAACTGCTCGGCCTATGACCGTCATCCATAGCATGACGAGCAATGCGTCAGCGACGCGCCGAATCTCGACCTGCTTTCCGGTCGTGCGGTCGACACCTGCGCTCAGTATTGAACAAGCTGTACAGAATCTTGAATCGCGAAAGACTTGATGTCCTGTTTCTGCCAGTGTGACCAAATGCTGAACATAATAACGCCAAGCTTCCAAAACAGGATAAGTTCATCATATTGTTCCATAGTTTGTTGTACTTTGAGTACCAAAACACGGTAGCCTATTAGCGGGATTTGTAACAATCTCTGGTGCAGCACCTGATTATCGCTACACAAGCAACCACGAAACGGTTCGTCAATGAATCTCCAACATGAGCACATTGAAGGCGGAATAGTTGACACCTGCGCACAATCTGCTTTCGGAATCTGGGGCTCATCACTTTCGATTCGCCCCGCTAGAAGCCATCGCGCTCGGCTCAATTCCGCGTGGTCGTTAATTCAGTCGCCATGAAGTTCGGCAAAGGTCTGTTACAGGAGATCCTGCAGAGCAACCCCGAGTGGGCTCCCTTCTGGCTCAACTACAAGATCCTCAAGAAGCGCATCAAGGCTGTGACCCGCGCAGCACACCACGCCGCCAACCAGCGCGATATTTGTACGCCAATTGTAGCATTGCGTTATTGGGAAGTGCATCTTCGCTGACACCACTTCGTGTCATGCAGCCGAGTCCGAGCTCGAGGTGGCCTTCTTCCGCGACCTGCAGGCGGAGCTCAAGAAGATCTCGCTCTTTTACGCCGCAGAGGAGAAGCGGTGTTCCTTCCGCTACCAGCAGCTGCACTCGGTGCTCAAACACTTGAAGGTTCGTGGCCGCTTGATGGACTTTTTCAGGTTTGCTACTTGGAAGCCGAAAGCGCTCACACGACCATTTTTTGGTGGCATCTTGCAGAAGAGGGAAAAGGTCGAGGCTTTTGAAGCGCAGCGCCTCATGTTCGCCTTTGTGCACTTCTACCGCGAGTGCATCCGCCTCGAAAACTTCGCTGTCATGAATTACCAGGGCTTCTCCAAGGTGCGATGAGGCTGCACTCCACAGATCGGACAAACAAGTCTAACTCAATATTGTGCGCGTTCACCTTTCAGATTCTCAAAAAGCACGACAAAATGACAGGTTACAACACGCGCTCCAAGTACATGCGTCGCAAGGTGAACCTCTCGTCGTTCTCAAGCTACCCGAGTTTGCTGCAGATTCTGGCCAGCACCGAGGAGATGTTCCACGAGGTGGAGCGTGACACCCGTATGGCGCCGGCTGTGTCCAGCATCAAGCTCAACATTGATCCGCAGGTGAAGGAGGACGTCAGTAGCGCGCGCGTGATGGCACCGGTGGTGCACATTCCAGCGGGAACGGGCAGCTCGTCGACACCGGTGGCGGCTTCGCTGCCTCCCAAAATCCCGTCCCCTCACCTTACGCCGAGCAACTCTTCGACGGGTGCAGCGGCGTTCCCTGCCTCAGTGCTGTGGGCATCGGATGAACAGGAAGCGGTCCACCAGCACGATGCGGAGAACAAGTTGCGGCTCTAGTGAGAGCTTCAACATCGACGCCTGATCAACATTTAATTTATCCGCTGCAGTAGGAATGAGTTCATCTAGACCAGGACAAATGGTCGCCAATTATATGAGTCGACGTTAGGCAGAAGATCGTGGTTTAACGCTCAAGAAGTGTCATAGTTTCCGTACAACTTCAAGTTTCATGTTAGGACCTTCTCTTTCCCCATTTTTTGGTTGGCATGAGCTCGACAATATTATGATAGGGATCAATTCCCCTCAAATTAAGTCGAAACTGTAAGTTGATCCAGGAAGTCAACATGGCGCAGCTACTCCGCGCAGCAGGTACGTGCATGGCAGCCGCCTCGCTATCATGCAAGACCAACGGCGTAATTATGTGTATTCGTCCAGCGAATGGCAACCTCGAGAAGGTCATCGAGTTGCGCAGCGACTGGTCTTTCCAGAACAAGAAGGGCGAGTCCGGTATGGCAGTCAAAGATTCAAGACATTTGCTTGCTACTGTGTGAAGTAGTCACTAAGTAATGCATTTGCTAGTGCTGCACGTGGCTGTGGCCGAGGACCAAGTGGAGATGGTGCAGCACCTGGTGGCCAATGGTGCCATGCTCAATCTGCAGGACAAAAAGCGCCGCTTCACGCCTCTGATGCTTGCGCTGGCGCAACAGCCGCCGAGCTTTGAAGAGATCTTCCAGGCGCTGCTCAAGGGCAAGCCGGACCTCAGTGTTCAGGATTCCTCGGGCCAGACGGCTCTACACTTGGCGACAGGTATTGCTGTCGTCATATCTGGGGAATGCGCAAGGCTACTGAAAGTTGTGCTGTGGTGGGTGGTGTGCAGAGTATGAGGAGGTGGAGTCGCTGAAGCTGCTGCTGAGGGCGAAGGCCAAGGTGGACGCCGTTGATAACAAGAAGATGACGGCGCTCCATGTTGCGGTCGGAAAGGAGAATCTCGAGCTCGTCCGCCTGCTTGTCGAAACGGGTCGTGCCAACGTCAACGTCGTGGACGCCAAGGGCAACACGCCCCTGTAAGTGGTCTTATCATTGGGAGTCTAGATGCCCCTTGGCAATGGTTCGATGGTTGGGGTACTGAATGTGGCTGGCTGCAGTCACTGGGCGTGTATCAAGAATGGCGCAGACCAGCTTGAGCTGATTAACTACTTGATCTCCAAGGTGCGCACTGCCATAGAGAGCTACAGGTGAAGAAACAACCGCGAATGACAACCTCGTTCTGGTATTGCTGGTTGTGTAGGGTGCAAAACCTCTCAAGAACGCCCATGGAAACTCTCCTTTGCACTCGGAGGCCATGCATTGTGACCCGACTGCAAACTGGCCAACGGCGGCTGCGGAGGCGCTGACGACTGCGTTCCCGGATTTGATTGCCGAGGTCAACAACAGCGGTTTGACAGCACAGCAAACCTTTGAGCAGGATATCGATGCTGAGGAGCCTGTGGAGGACAAATCGCCTGCCAAGTCCTCAAAGAAGGGCGGACGTCGCGGCAAGGGTGGCGACGATGACCTGTACCAGGACAACACAGCCGCGGCACGTGCTGGTGCGTCTTAGTTTTGCTTTTGACTGTGGCCTTGCGACACTAAATCTAATGTGTGTGTCTCGTTGCAGCTGCTATCGCTCATTCAAAGAAGAAGGTTTCCAAGGGTGGCAAGGAAAGCAGCGGCATGGCTACGTACATGTGGATTGCCTTGGTGTTCGCCATTTTGGCCGCCTTGAACGCCATGTTTTCGTCGTAGTTCTTCGGGCTCCAAAAGTTCGTGCAGCATGTAAGATGGGAGTGGTGCTACAAACCAGCTTTCAAAGACCCCCACTTCTAAACTTCTAACACGTTTTCTTAAGACAAGGCATTGGTTGCACTGTGTATCTGACTGTATTTGATGCTTCATCGCTTGCTAGCCCTCTATATTCTCAGTCACTATCACTATCAGAAGATGAAGAATCATCATCGACACGGCGCTCCCTCTCCTCCTCCTCTTGTTCCTCCTCGTCTTCTTCACCAACATCGGCTTCATCCTCAATGAACTGATGGCGGCCGCGGCGGCTCCCAGTGATTTCAGTCTCTTCCTCCGAATCACTTTCCCCTTCGAACGGTTCCTCATCCACCTCGCTGTCTTCCTCCTCCAACTCCTCCTCTGACCCTTCGTCTCCACTAAACTCACTGTCCGAATTGGCGAGGAAGCCCTTCAAATTGCCCTTTTCATCAACGTCTTCCTGGTCCAAGCGGCTTGGGAAGTCCAGGCGTCCAGTAAGATCGGGCAAGTCAAGAAGGATTTCGTCCTGGTTGCCGTCCAGGTCGTCAAATACATTCGACAGCAGCACTTGCTGCACCAAGGCGATCTTGCGTTCGAGCTGCCAGTGCTTGCACAGTTGCTTCAACAGACAGCCGACATCACGCACCGTCGATAAGCTTTCCAGTAAGGGATGCAGTAGCTCCATGACTTCGCCATTCGATTCCATGAACGCCACGCGACGTTCAAGAGCCGACACAAAAGACGGATCGCGCACGCTCAAATGTCCATTCTCCACAGCGGAAGCCATTTTGTTCATCAGCACCCCCGAATTTCCTGAGCCCGCCTCAAAGATCCCCACAAGCTGCTTCGCGGACAGGTTCACGCCCAATCCTTCCAGGAAGTCAACACTTACAAGTTCTGGGCAAGTCTCGTTCAGGAAACGCGCGGTCTTGCTTGCTTTCATCCCCCACTCAGCAGCAAACAATCGAACAAGTCGTCCAACTTCAATGAGCTCCCAGCGCTCTCGCGCCGCCGAGTCGATGAGTCGTGAGAAAATCGATGCGTTGTCACTGTCCGTGTGCTTGAAATCAAAACCTTCATCATCCTCACTTTCCGACGACTGCTCGTCCGTGATGTGAATAACTTGGGGTGCAGCAACCTTAGCGACACGTTTAGGAGCCTTCAGAGTCTGCTCTTGGGTTTCGACGAACATATCGTCTTTCTTCTGCGAATCCTTGGCGAGAGAGGCTGCAATCGGCGTTAAAGACTTCGTTGCGGCGGGGGTCTTCTTTTCCACCTTCTTCGACTGTTGAGCGGCAGACTTAGTGGGAGTTTCACCCTTCTTTACTGTCAAGGTCTTCGCTTGCAGGGCCGTTCTCTTATCGGCGAGTTGGCTCTCCGGTTCATCCGACAAAACCAGTGGTTTCCCCTGTCGAGGCTGTGACGGTGTCTCTGTCTTCGGTGAAGCACTAGTCGGTGTCTTCGCCGTCGGGGATCTTTTCCGCTTCTTGCGAGAGCGCGGCGATTTCGGAGATGCCGCTGTAGCGTTTTGGCTTGACGATTCATTCACGTTTTTCTTCACGGTCACAGCGGTATTCACGGTTCCATTAGCAGCAGAAACGTCAGCCTCGATAACATCAGTTTGCGCTCTTTGATGTACAGCTGTCGGCTTGGCAGCGTTCGGCTCCGTTTTGGCTTGCATTCGCAACTTTCGCAGTTTCTGCCTGTGTTTCTTCTTTTGATTCTTTGTCATCTGCTTCATCGTGCCATCACCTACGTCATGATCAGCAGTGGGTTTCGCAGCGCTCGTGCTCTCCTTCACAATGGTTTGCGACTTCTCCGTCTTGGGCATCGCCACCGCCTTGCCCGTCACCGCCTTGTGCTTCTTGGACCCAATCTCTTTCATGCTACCCAGTGCCTGCTCCAGCGGGTCCATCTCATTCTCGTGCGCCTCACTATTCTGCATCGAGATCCACTTCGGCGCATGCGCAGGCGTCTGCACCTTGACCATCTTCTTCACTGCTTGAGCAACTACACTGTGCTTCTCCACCTTCGTGACCTTCTTAGCCGCCTTATCCTGCATCTTCACGCCACCAGGAACCTTGACGACCACTGATCCGTTCACCTTCTTCTCCACCTTCTCAACTGCTTTCACCGTCTTCTTCTTGTTTTTCTTTTCCTTCTTAAACTTGTTCTTGTTGAACTTCACCATCGGCACGGGCTCTTCATCCTCGGCGTCGTCTCCACCCCCAAACTTGTTCTTGCGCTTCTTGTGTTTGGCCTTGAACACCACGCGCGGTGTCTCTGGGGCCGCCGAAGAAGCCTCTTCCTGCGGCAACTCGAACATGCGCGCGTGGAAAGCTGCCAGCCGCTTGCGGGCGTCGTCATTATCGTCCTGGAAGCTCTCGGAGCGGCGCCGCTTCTTGTTCGCCATCGCCAAGTGACCCACTGGTTGCGACCGTTGAGGGCCAGCAGCTTTTCCACCAATCATAAATCGGTTAAAGATTCATGACAACCAATAAAAAAAAAGGTTAAGTGGATCTGGTTGGCAAAAAAAATAAAGAGTCGACTTTCTCAAAATGAGACCGTCGTTGGCTGCGGCAGTGCTGATCTTCGGTGCCGTGGGCTGGTACGGTTATCACTATGGCCCGCAGTACAGATGCACGAAAACAACCAAGCAACAGCGTCGAGAAATGATGCGCTCGAAGCGACGCAGCCGCAAAGATGAGCAGCTAAAAGTAAAAAAGGCTGCTCGCAGTCAAGCCCTGGGGGCCGAACGGGCCAATATGACCAAGGAGCAGCGCAGTGAGCAAAGAGAGAGGATCCGCATGCAACGTGTCGAGCAATACGTAAGCTGGCCACATTGGACGAGCAAGTTTAGTGGATGTTTGCTGACGAAGGGTTGACTGTTGGGTGCAGCAAAAGCTGGAGGAAGCTCGGTGGAAGGGTGTTCGAGTAGTGGTGGACTTGGCGTTTGCAGTCGATCAGACAACTCGGGTGGGTTTGGTCAATGGTTCTGGTTCAGGGACTGAAAAAGAGGGTTTTAGTGGCTAACTCATTTACTTGTTGTACTTTGAAGGAGCGTCACAGCGTTTTCAAGCAGCTCGGTTGCGTCTACGGGTACCTGAAAACCTGTCCGCTAGACCGACTTCTGTCGCTCCACCTTGCGTCCTGCACTAAAGATCTTGTTGCAATCTTCGCCCAACACGGCGTGGCAAGCTGGAAGGTATTTGGCCGCAGTCCTACTTTTGTGAAGTCCATGTGCGTGGCTGATGTGTCTTTGATGCTGCATGAACAGATTGGAAAACACGACGAGCCCCTCGAACAAATGTACGCAGCTGATAAGCTTGTGTACCTCTCGCCAGACTCAGACAATGTACTCGAGACACTGGATCCCAACTGCGTGTACGTCGTTGGTGGTATCGTGGATCGCTCCGTTCGCAAGGTACGAGATCCCGCTCAATTTTGTAAAGAGCAGTAAAAATGCTGCCACCTAACCGACAATTCATTTCGTCAGGGCGAGACAAAGTCGAAGGCGTCTGCAAAAGGCATTCAGACAGCGCGACTGCCGCTACAGGAGCACTTCCACAGCTCTGGGACGCGTGTTCGCACTCACATCATGAACCTGGATTCTGTGCTTATCGCGTTAAATGAGGTGGCAAACCATGGAGACTGGGGACGCGCTTTCGAGCGAGCCGTGCCTCCGAGAATCACTCGCCAAAAGGGGACAAAGGGCAGGAAGCTTTGAAATCATTTGAAACTTGATTCAATACAAAGTAGATATGCATCGTCGTATCCAAAGCGACGTTGCTCACTCGCCAGTGATGGAGGCCATGCCGGCGATGACGCTTGACACTGCGGCAGTTGCAGTAGCGGTGGCTGTGGCAGCAGCATTAGTCCAATTGATGCCTTGGCCAGCTCGTTGGGCAACAGTCGTGTTGTCGGCATCAATGGACTGGCAGTGCGTGATGGCATACACGAGCTTGTCGTGCATGACCTCGCGACTCGAGTACGCTGGAAGATCGATGGAAAAGAAGCCTGCAAATAATCCACGTCAGTCTCCCTCCACGTATAGGCACGACAAGCTAGGTTGAGGTGACGACTTACAAGTATGGGCAATGGGGAGGTACATGTCGGCGCGACCTGCAGCCTTCGGCAGCCCTGAAATCTTGAAATCCTGAGTGAAGTCGGCTGCGTGTGTTGGCAAACGCGATCGGCCCCTGTAATTCACAAAATGATCCCAACATGTTAGTATATCCCGCACCTCTCAAAAACATCCAGAGCTGTAGATCCTTACCATACAAAGCGCAGGAATGATGACTTTTGCTCATCACTGAAGTCTCCCAGAACGTCCCAGAAGAAGGCAACGTGTGGGTCTGTAGCCTGACATCCATCGCCATAGATCGTGCGCCGCCGAAGCAGAGCAATATCCACCGACGCTTTCCCGCATACCAGAGTTCGAAGTTCGTGCCACGAGAAGAGACCTAGCGTGGGTGCTGGCAGGATCGTCGCCAAGCCACGCGAGATGTCTCCACACACTGGCGCAAACTCCGTCAAGCGATACGTTTCAACAGCACTCGCGTACTCTTCACGATCTTCCCATGTCACGTGCAAGTGACTACCGCCAGGTACTAACTCGACTGTTTCACGGGTACTCGACAGAACGGTGAAGCTCGCGTCCACGATCTCATCAAACATGGCCTCAGTGATACCGTGCGCGTCCAAGTTGGCGATTGTGTCGACAACCTGAAAGCACCCTTGATGAACTGCTTCAATGTCATGACGCGCCACGTTTTGCCCAACCAGCAACTTCCACACTACGGGCGGCAGGTTGAGATCTAGCGGTGTCTTCGTCCGCACAGCCACACCAGCAAGTTTGCCTAGGAACTCGGCCATCTGAATACGTCGCACATTCGTGCGCAAGTGCGAGTTCGGGACGAAAAGCTCGCGGTTCTCGCCAGTATTCATCAGGGAGTTGGGACACTGTCTTAGCACCGGTAACAGCGGCGTACGCGTCTGTAACTCCGAGCTCAACTGAGCTAAACACTCTCGGTACAAGCCGCCAAAGTCGTCGCCAAACTCGCCTACAAATTGGCACTTGAACGCCCTGTCCGCCCCACGTAGTAGAGCTGGCTGCAGGCCATGAAGTTGCTCGAAAGTCTGCGCAAACACACTATCGCGCTCACCAGCCTCACTGGCAAGAGGGTCGCTATGCTCGGATAGTTCAAGTGCATCATGAGCACGGTGACGGTCAACTTCAATTTCCGGACGAGCTGCTGCTGGGGCTTGCTGCTCCTTGAGAACTCCAAGCCACCAGGCCAACTTAACATGCTGGAAGACAACACCGCGAAGTGCACGCGCTCCACGAGCTAACAGCGAACGTTCGTCTTGTGCTGAGAAGTCGATAAACGCGAGTGAAGTCTGCAAGCGGCAGTTGAAGTTGCGTAGCACCAAGAAGCGGCGTTGGAGGGCCTCCAAAGGAATACCCAGCAGTACCGGGAACCCGTGTAGCTGCTCCTCCGTTGGAACAAAGTCCTCAGGCGTCATACGTAAAGGATCGCAGCTCAGCAGCGCTTCGGCTCGAGTCTCGCAAATTTCGTTCACGAGCTGCACAAGAGCGCGATCGCGTGCTGGGGTAAATACACGCTGCGATGCGTGCAGCCGCTGCAGCTTCTCGCCGTATTTCGTTGCTAGTAGACGTCTCCCAGTTACAGAGAATTCGGGAACGGCTGTGAATGCCACGCCCCACTTGGTTTCTCCTGACGACGACTGCTGCTGTTCCAGAAGCAGACTCGACACCTCACCAGTAGTAACCTCTTCGGCAGATCGAATTGCGTCGATGTCTCCGTCAATTGGAGGCGGGGGAGGAATAGTGCTGGAATCCAGCACCTCTCCTTCCAAGTGCTCCGATAATGCAAGAGCTTGCTCTTGAAGCAACTGGCGGTGGCGAGCGCGGCGCGCTACTACGTCTGCTTCTTCTCGAACTAGCGCTTCCATCGCGTGCATGTTCGCCAGAATAAAGTCCGCAGCCTGCTCCGCGTCGTCTTCGCAGTGGCGTAGCGCGTAGACACACCATTCCATGGGGAACCCCATTTGACTCAACGCAATCCCCAATTCCATTCGGAAGTTCGGGATAGCGCCATCACCGAGCCCCCCTTCGCCTACAAACCCTCCGAGCGTGTCTTCTTCCTCTTCGCTGAAGTACGAATCCTCTCCACTTGCCAGCCCGCTTCCTGTTCGCGGAAGTCCCGGTTCAAGGCCTCCATCTTCGACCCGATGGCCACCGATCAGATCAATGGAGTCCCGCTGGTTGTACAACGCGAATCCAGGGTAAAACGTCCCCTCAAGCTTTGGCCCAGTGCCACCAGGACCAAAGGCAACGCCCAGATCCTTCCCGTTTAACGCGTAGCTCAGCGTTCCGCGACGCAGATCTAACGTGAGACGTACAATATCTCCAGTTTTGAACTTATCACCATAGGTACCGCGCTGCTTACTTCCATTGTGCCACAGCGCACGATTTCCGATCCACCCCCAGCCGCGGTTATCTTTCCCGAGGTACGAGTCCAAGCGAACGTCTCGTCGGGCAATTCCCAAAAAGATATTGGAGCTCGCGGTCACGAAAGTAATTCGCACCTCCCAAATGTGGACGCCTCCATCGAAGCGTGCCACACCAATGGCAGTTTGCCAGCCCTTATCACGCACAAGGGAGAGCCTAGTGTCTCGCGCTTCAAGCTTAAGATACGGTCCTTTGCGCACGCGGTCCACGCGGCACTGGAAATTGGATTGGACAGGGAAGCGCCACACGAAACTATCTCCTTCAATGGTGACTTCTTGGCCTCCACAAGCCCCTGTGAATGCACGCACTTCTGCTTCCCCTCCTCCGCTCGTTGTTCCTTCAGCTCCACCTTCACTTCCCACAGGACTTCCGCCTTGCAAAATTTGTAAGCAATGGGAACTAGCGGTCTCGCTTTGAGGATCCAGCCGCACCCGAATGCTCGTAGCCAGCGGGATGCTCACAAGCGATTCCTGCAGCTCCAGATCGTAAGGGTGTGTGCTCTCGACACGGATACACACGTCCTCCGAGATGTCTGACAAGAAATTATCAGCTGAAAGCATAAACTCGTCCGGAAGTTGAGCTGTCACCGCAGCTTTTGTCCCAATATCATCGCTGGTGCAAATATCATCGGGTCTTGCCGGGTCCATTAGGGCCTTCATGACACCATATACCTGACTGAGTGGCTCAAACCACTCGAACGCACTCATCAGATTATCACAGTCGAGCGAGTGGAAACGGAAGCTGAAGTTGGCGTTTTTCGCCGATGCAGTAGCCGTTGCCCCCATGTTGGCAAGTAATTTGCAGTCGGCGTTGAACGAAATGGTCGGGTGAAGTTGCTGTGTTCGTGAAATACTCGAAAAAGCTGTGCCAAGCAGCTGGCCGTTCTTGCAGAAGAAAATCTCCTGCGTATCTAGTCGTAAACCACAGCCAAACACGTCACCAGGACTCACAGCACCCGCGGGCTCAACCCAGCGCCAGCGATCAACGGCGGCGTCTCCGGCGCATAGCACTTGTCCATTCGCCGGAGCAAAAGAGTAAGACCGCGCGCCATCCGCACTGCCTCCCACCATTACTCCTTCCAGCGGGAATGACGGTGGTGAGAACCCCAGCGCAAGCGAGCCTCCCATGCTACTGCTGGTACTCCACTCGACAACATTGACTTCGAAGTACACAATCTCGGCCTTGACTTCGTCTCGCATCGTCATTACGAGAGCCGGGGTGTGTTCAAACCGGCAGGAATATACTTCACCAGGTGGTGCACCGAGGCCTTCAGCTGCCAGGACCTCGCGCGCAGCTGCAGTACTGCTATCGTCAGCTTGGTAGTCAAGCAAGAACTTTCGCTCTTCTCCTGAGAGATGCCGCGTTACGGCCATCTTTGACGAGTGACTCACCAGCATTTCCACGAACGGTTGCTTTGCAAAGTGGAATCTGTACGGTAAGCTGAGTGATCCACCACCATCGGGATCTAAGCAGGCAGCAAGCTCTTGAACTCGCTCACCGCGTTGCTGGTCCTCAACCGCCAGCATCAGCTCTACGAAAGCTTGCAAGAGAGCATGAAGGGTGAAACCGCCGTCCTGGTCTTGACTAAGGGCCATGATCTTGGATCGGCAGTACAGAAGCGCTTGCTTGTCATGCCAGAGGGCACCACGCTGAATCACAGAGATGAGAGCTCGTACGAGCGACACTGCAGCCTGACCACTCGACGGTTGGTTCTCGCGCAGAACCTGCTGTACTAGTGAGAAGAGTGCCGCTGGTAGTTCGGGACGCAATTGCGCTGACCCACTCAGGTTACCCAATTGCTTCGACGACGTCAACTGCTGGCATTGAAGAAGAACCTCAACGAAAGCGAGGACGGTATCCACAGTAACTGGTGCGCACAGTACGAGATCTTCGTCCGTGAGATTTAAAGCGAACGCAGTACTAGGCTCGCCTGCACTTGCGTCGTCCAGCGTAACAACAGGTAGCAACAAGCCTCTGCAAAAGTCCGATTCCACAGCCCACAGAGAGGTTTGCACGACTACGTCGTCAGCAACCGGGAGTAATAGCTGCATCCGAGATGGGTCAATAGACTGGTTCTTGGTGTTTCGGCCTTTACCAAAGTTTTCATTTTCACCACCCAAGCTGCCTTCATCCTGCGTTTCGATGTCAACTTCCTCCGTCGTGGGAAGTTCCACACCTCCGCCCCCTGTTGAGGCGGGAGATGCAGCGCGCCATACGCAATGGAAAGCATCAACACGCTTCACAAGATCTGCTCGTACGCATCGTGTGCTAGAAACATCAGGAGGTTCGAAAGGGTCTTCTTTGCTGCCTGCTACGCAGCCCAATGCTACGTAACCTGACGGCGCAACTGGCCACCAAATTGAGCGCAGTTGTTTACGTTGGAAGTCCGGATCGCTCTCCGAGTTCTTGGGCAGCCCTTTTCCAGTGATATCGACGCGTTCAAAGCTAACTGGAGGCATCAAAAGGTCTTGGTCATCGTTGTCGCTGAACAGTAACATTGGTGCCTCGGGCGCGCCGTTCCCGCACTTGACAACGTCGCCGAGACAGAACCACTTCTTTGCGATCGACGTAGAAGATTCAGGTACCACAGGAAGCATTGGCCGCCAAATGGTTACAGCGTGATCGGCTGCAGATTTCATCCAACCACTTTCAATGCTTCCAGAAGAGCTAAACCGTTTTCGCCACTTGTGACGGTGCTTCAGCAGCGGATCTGGTGGCGGGATACTCCACAAGCGTTCGTACGTGTCAACGATCATGACTTCAATGCCACAGGACATTAAAACCGGTCCTTTTGGAAAACATCCATCGGTTTTACGTCCTCTTAACGGCGAGCTCTCCCAAGCGAGTGTCGTCGTTGGTGAAGCGTGTGTGCGCGAAAAAATGTGCAGAATTGTCTCGAAAGTGATATTCTCCAGCGTGCTGGGCAGACACGCGTCGTTCACATCCTCCCCGGCACCGTTCCGGTTATCCTCACTTTCCACTAGAGCCTCAACAAGCCGGCTAATGCCGGACCAACCAACACTGGTTGGGGTTTCTGCGACCTGGTCTATCGATCGCTGGAGATTCGACAAATTTCGGGACGACGACAGGTTCTCTGTCAATGTTTGGGTAGATGAACGAGCCATCACTTCGTGTGCCGTTCGTGAGAGAATCTGCTGGATCTTTCCGCTCTTTTCAGCCTTCGGTTGCTGGTGGAGCTGATACTCAGACTCACATGTCGAATTAGTCATTTGATCTGGTACGTTCAGTAGCGAGATTAATCGGCGAAGTACCAAAGGGCTACCGAGATCACTGAGTGCTGCCTCGCCGTTCTGGGACGATTTCCGGAAGAGACGCACGATCTGGACAAGAATGTTACGCGCATGGATGACTGCAAGACGGTCACAAAGCGTCTCCTCTTCGAGCTCGATCTCAAACGCATTCATCTGTCGCACAGTGTCGTCAAAACTGCTGTTGCACTCGCTCCACAGGGTGAGATCGGACTTGGTGTGTAGTGTATCCACTCCAACACAACCAGCGTTATCCACCTTCTTGGTTTTCACAGGACTGCCCATCGTTCGAGCCGCAGTCCGCTGAGGCGTGGACGGGCGTAAGGCACTTGATTCTGTTAAAGCATAGCTTGGGTTCTCGTCGCCGACATCTTGGAAGTTTACAAGCGGTTCAGCAGTTTGAGTCCCCATCCCCGAGGTCAAGGCCCCATCGTTGTTTGTGAGACATCGTGGTGATGTCACCGAACTCTCCAGTTCAGCGCCTCTGTTGGAAATGAGTAAGCGTAACGCATCACCATAGCTGTTATCGGTTTGGTGCAGAGCCTCAGCACACACCGCTTCCGTTCGCCCAAGAACCACCGCTAACTGCCGCACATTCGACGGGTAGTTACACTGCGCACAGAAATTCACAACATTAGTGAGTGTTATGATCACAGACAATCCATCCATCCATCACCAATCAATTCTTACCAAGTCAACGCCTCGACTTCGTTGGATCATCGAAAATGCGTCGTCTAAGCTGCCATTGGTCGTTCGAAGCGCTTCTTCACATTCAATGGCACTAGCCACCAAGTTTGCTTCTTGTACGCGCCCAAGCAGCCGTAACGTAAGAACTTGCATCTCCTGCAAGCTTGGTGGAGCATTCTGTAAACGGTTACAACGATCCATTCAATAAAAACAGCTAAGCCTTGCAATCGATACGGACAGCAAGCAAAAAAAAAAAAGATAAACGTACCGAGCGTGTGGCTGTGCCCACTTCACCACTCGAGCGCAAGACCCGAGTCTTGCCGAGTTCATTCAGGATAGTTGGTCGTTGTGACGTCGACTCTCGGTTGACGCTGTCCCTACCGAGAGCTATACGCAGCATCGACCCTACTCCGCTTTCCTGCGACCGTGGTGAAGTTACCGTCGGGGGCTCATTCGGCCCAAAGCTTTCTCGCTGTTGGTACGAAGCAGGGGAAAGGATGGCGGCTGGGATCATGTTCGGATACATGTTCGCTGTAGGAGATCCTACCGCTGGTGTACCTGGCGCTTGGAGTACCGATGATCGGGGAGAAGTAAAGCCACCAGCTCGTGGAGAATCCACCGCAGGGTTTGGAGAAATAAGTGCGCGAGGCACATCACTCTCCGCGACAGATGTGATGACACGGAGGCCTTGAGTTACTGTCTGGTGATTGCTGTCTGGTGCATTTCCGCGACTTCCACGGTTCTGTAATTCCGCTGGGCTCCTCGGTATAATCTGTGGCGTGCCGATCTGCGGCTGTTGATATTCTTGCCCGGGGATCAATATGTTTAGGTCGCCCGGGTTCTGGGGTGCAGTTATGATAGGCGGCAGGGCATGACGACCGCCGATACCTCCACTTGGAGAACGAATCTGGAACTCGTACGTGACCAGACCCCCTCGAGACAAAATTAACGAGATCCGAGACCCAGTCGTGATCCGAGTGCTTGATCCGTGAATACGCACCCCATTGACGATGGTCCCGTTCTTGCTGAAGTCCTGCAGCTCGAACTGTTCTTCTCCTCCATCAGTTTCTCGTCGTAAACGACGCAGATGGAAGTGTCGGCCACTGACGCTGCGATCGTTCACAATGAGGTCACAGGCTTCTGCTGCGCGACCAACCCGAGTGATAGGAGCTATGAGTGGGAACGGCGTGTAATCAATAGCGGAATGCCCGGGCCCACCTGCGATGTGCGCATGCTCAGTCTCGTTCAACGGAGGAAGGGGCAGTAAGACGCCCCAGGCGCCAAACGGCAAGTCCCCTTCGCCAGATCGATCCGGTCGTTGTCCAGTTCCCCGTAAACCACTGGAACCGAAACCACTAGGGGCAGCACTCGGGAACGAGGGACGGCTCACCTTGCGTCGAGGAGACTGGATCGCATCCATCCCCCAACTTAGCGCATTTTCACTCCCCAACTTTTGAACAACTTCATCGCACATTTCAGATTCATAATGGTCGACTGCGGTGTCGATCACCTCTTCGGTATCCAAGAAAATCTGCCGTTGCTTGACACAAAGCCATCGCTTTTGTAGCGTGATGGAGGCTTCTAGCGCTGGAAGTTCTGACTTACTCGACCACGACAGCGAGTTTTCTGACGACAGCAGTGCGGCTAAGTTTGACATAAGCTGCGAGTCCATACTCGTTAGACCAGGACTCAAAGTCGGAATCTGCTTCAGCAACGACGACAATGCCTTCGATGACCTCCACCGGATTTGCTGCGTGTACATCCTGAGCCGGCTACCCAACACTTCCTGAACTGTACTGTTCTGAGGCAGGTCCAAATCACAGTGCACTGAAGACTCCTCGCCCGCAGGCGAAATCATCGAGGACAGTGTTGTAATAATACTTTCCACATCATCGAACATGTCGAGAAGAGCTGGCATTCGCTCCACAACTTGAAGCTTTGTGATTGGGATCAGCTGTGCGTGTGACGCTGGTTCAATCAACGGCGACGAAGGCTTATCCGTACTCGAACTTATCACGACTTGCGCCAAAAGATCTGCTGTGCGCGGGTCTCTCGTAATTCCTGAAAGAACACCCATTTTGGTTGACCCTTGAACCGCATCACCTTCGATTGTGACAGTGCCTCCTTCTCGGAAGCCCTCAACATGCCCGCCAACGATGCTCACTGATGCAAATATTGTTGCCAAACCGTCCAGCGCATCCTTAGCCTTTTGCCAAAGCATCAGCGACTGTTTATCACGGGTGTTACTTTGGTCTTCCGTATCACCAGCCGGTGTATTGCTCTCACCGGTGTTGTTGATCGACTCGTCAGTTTCTGGCGACGATGTCGTCGATTCAGGTTTTCGTAGTGCTGTTGAGTCGTTATCTTCGTTCACAAGTCCGTCGAGTGCTGCAGTTTGTAAAGTCAGGTCACCAACATCTTGGATATTGGTGTAGTATGCACAAATCGTATCAAGCAGCTCATCAGTCTTCGTTGCCTTTGCAAAACCTCGAGTCAGCGCGGCATTGATTGCAATTTTCCACGTCGGATAGAGCGTAAGATATCGCAGAAGAGCCACAGCTTCGGCCGCTTTAGCCTCAGCAACGTGAGCTTTCTCGAGGATAGCCTGCTGAATGTGCGAGACTCCTGAATCCTTAGTCACCGTAACTCCCTTTAAGCATCGTGCTGACTGGCAAAGTGCTGTGCTTGAGCATTCGATGCCGAGTTCATGCGAACAAAGACGCGGCCGAAGAAGAAGTGGACGCCCCACGAGAGTCATAAGCATGTTCAAAATGTCTCCAGAGAGCGTGGACGTCGGCTGAAGAGATCGGTACATCTTGTTGAGCGCCGACACCGAATGTTGTGGGAATATCAGCATTGCTAGTCGAATACACATTGTAGCCGACGCCAAGTCTGAGGAATTCATTCCAGAGATAATGTGAGTCGTCACCACCGTGCTCGAAGCAATTATTGCGCCAACATCAGTGTTCGCCGATCCACACGAGAGAAGAACACTCAGAATTTGGTTTCGATAAAAGTGGACGTGTAAAGCATCTGATGGCGCAGCAGTGACTGTTACTGGTATGTGTGACGGTCCAGTAAACTTGGAGCCGAAGCATTGAAGCATACCGACACACACTCGTTTGAGTGAAACGCTGGTAGACAGCTGGTAAGTCACTGCTGTGGTGCTTCCGTTATCCATCGCTGGATCAGCTTGTAGCGATTTCAAATTCTCCAGCAAGAAGTTAATAAACGTGAAGAGCACCGGATTCACACGACCTGTTGAAGGTTCCCAACGATTCTTTGATTTCTCATCTGCATCTTGAAGAGACCGATACACGAGCGCGCGAGCCATCGCCCAACCGGCAGCGTGTAACTTCACGAGCGGGAGTTTGCGTTGTGGATATCCTCGCTTCACCTGGAGAGCTGTTCGCTTTACCGAAGGATCAGTGGCGTACTTGGAGTCGATCTCCTTCATGAGAGACTCGAAAAGTGCATCGGAATTCACGAAGCAGCTATTTTCTGGAAGATCTTTTGCCTGGCTCGCGTCATCAGTCACACCATCGGGTCCACGGCTCTCTCCTGAGCGACCGGTGAGAATGTACGAGCTGTAAAACCCAGCCGCTATTCGTACAACTTCGTCATTTGCGATTGAATTGGAAGGCACAGGCAACGGAAGGTCCGCGGAAGGGAGCGTTCTCACCCCTGCGCCGAGCTGCCCCTTGTTGTTTCGCCCAAAAACCATGACGCGCCCGTTCGACATCAAAATGAGCGTGTGGTAGCACCCGCACGACGCATTCTTAATCTTCGATGACAAGGGCAACGGCACGTACTGGGCCGTATTCTTGTGGTCTTTGCTTCCTATTCCAAGCTGTCCATAGTCATTTCGCCCCCATGTAATGAGCCTCCCTTTCTCGCTGATCGTTACCGTGTGATAATAACCGCAGCTCACAGCAACAATTTTTTCGTCACTCTCACCCGCTGATGTCTTGGCGAGTGTTGGTATCTTCATGTTCCGTGCGTGGCCAAGCCCCAGCTGCCCGTAGTCATTCTTTCCAAACGAATACACCTCACCCCCACTAGTAATAGCGACGGTGTGGTACAGTCCGCAAGCCACCTTGGTGACTACATGACTCGATAGTGAGTCCACCAGTTGCGGGGTGTGCTGATGCTGCATGTGATCAAGGCCCAATTGACCGCAGTCATTCATACCAAACATCAGCAACTCGCCGTTGCTGGACACGACTGCGCTGTGGTGGTAACTCACCGCGGCAGTCGTGATGTGGTATTTCTCCCGAACACTGTCAATCATGCGGGGTGTATGACTCTTCGAGATTGTCGAGCCGATTCCGAGCTGCCCTCGATCATTGTATCCCCACGAATACACGGCGCCGTCTGCAGCTACAGCGAGCATGTGCTCGCATCCATTCGCTGCGGCCACCATATTGATTGCGATTCCACTCAGCGCGCGGATAGGAGTAGCGATGATAACACGCTCCTCGAATGTTCCGTTGCCACATTGGCCGCTCTTGTTTAAACCGCACGTGAAAACAGCTCCGTCTTTCATTACAACAGCAAGAACTTCGTTTCCTCCAGAAATGTCACGAACGCTCTTGGCCGAGAAGAAAGGCACATGTTCCAGCTTGCTCGTCGAGTTGCAGTGTCCTAGACAGAGCTCTCCGTAGTTGTTTTGGCCACATGAAAACAATTCACAATCGTCAAAGGCGATCAAACTTGGTGCATCGGGTCCTTTTGCAGTCGCCATTCCAGCGTTTCCATCTACACCAGGTGCACCAGGCAACTTCAACACCTCGCTTAATGCAGCGGTCTTAGTGGTCCATGCTCGTCGCGGCGGACACAACAGAGTGTTTGCATCAGTTTGATCGTCTTGAGATTCACTGGCAGTATAGACGAAGTAAGCAGAGTCGAGGTCCCCACGGTTGTCATCGTAGCAGGCGGCGCACAGCTTGACACTATCGTCATCTCTCTGTCCGTAATACACGCCAGCCAAAGGCATGGCTCTGCACTCTTCACAACTGTACGAACCAGTCCTAGTTTCACAGTAGGCAGGTCCATTGTCGCAGTCGAAAATGCCACAGAAGCCCATGTATCCTATGTCAATGTTTGTTCCCGAAGACGGACAAATTGCCTTGACAAGGATGTACCGACCAGTGACTGGGTATGCCAGTTGCTTGGAAATCTGAGCACAACTGCCATCCAATATGAAGAAGGCAACAGGCACGTTTTCATCACGAGGGCAATGCCCGTTGCTCGGTGGGAATGGCAACGAAACAAATTCCTCTGCTGTCATACTGTCAAAATCTTGGAAGGCTGCTAGGTCGGGCGGAGTGCTGGTAACAAATACAAGCGCACAGCGGAGAGGGCTCGAATATCCTGGTCCTGGGCCTCGAATATTCATGTAGCTGACGCACATAGGCGTATCCACCTCGTGCTTCAGCACCAAATTCACGTTTGCCCCCTTGGCAGAGCTATATACTGACGTATCATCTAGAAGACAATTCCGTACGGCGTGAGAACTGCTGAATTCGCCCCCATCACACGAGAAAACTTGTAACTGCAAACTTTTCCCGAGTTGGAGTTCATTCGACGACGACACCTGGTAGTTCGGCAGCTTCGTCGATGGGAAGAACACGTGGGACGGCATTTCTTGACGAGGACGAGGGTGGAAATTGACGTCAAACACTGTGCCGTTACAGAGCGCTGAGACTGCAGGAAAAAATGGTTTGCTAAGCGTTGCAAGATTCAAGTGACAGACTTCCGGCTCAGAACGGTCCGAGAACAACGTAATTGTTGCATTCTCGAAATCAAACAGCACGCCAAAAATCCCCCACTCCAGAACTTCCTCGACGCTCTTCCATGTGGTATCCAGCTTGTGTTTCAGCGGGGTATCCCAGTCAGAGAACTCACTGTCAACCATGCCAAAGCTGAGCGCTGCCCGTCCATCCTTGCCAGCTGCGACGATACGTATCTCGACAAAAATGCTTTCGTTGTTGAATCCCTGGCTGGCAACAATCGTTTCAAACAGATCTTCAGACGTGATACAGTCACCTGCAGCGACAATCGTTCCAGTCGATAAGAGTTGCAAGTGACTTCCTTTAAGTTTTCCATTCCAGCTAATGGTAGCTCCATCGAGAGGTGCTGCAACGAGCCCGCCAGAAACGACTGTGTTAGGAAATTGAAAGTTGGAGCTCCGACACCAGAGCTTGGGTGGAATAGAAGGCGCGAGGTTCCAATGCACATCAGCATCCTTAATACCTATCGTTGGATAGTAGTCACAACCAACAAGGCCAATCAGACCTAACGTTGCTGCGTAACATCTCTTTGCGCCAATGTAGAACTCAATTTCACGCCCCTCGCAGTTAAGCATAACGCCAAGCACGTCGGTACGATTCCATCGAATTCCAGCGGGTATCATATCGGTGCTACATTCTTCCCGGTAGAGATATACTCCGCAGAGACCCCCATCACCAGGTACAAAAGTATTGAGATCAGCTGTACCAGGGGTCACACCAACAAACACAGGTGTATCTCCAAGTGCACGCACCGAGACCTCCCAATACCACCGCCCCCTGTAGAACGATTTATCAAACACTGCAAGCCCTCCCCCTTCTTGAACTGATGCTGGCGATGGAGCACTTTCATCGCTATCATCCAGTGTTTTGTGTGTGATAGTGAGCTTACGGAGATCGGTGCCCAACGTGATATACCGAGAGCAAATAATGTTCGGGTATTTTGATCCGGTGGCCGCCGGAAGAATCGCATACTTTTCCGAGATATCAACATCAGCAGGAGAGCTATCGGCAGCATCGAACTGGATAAAGCTTTGCCAGCCTTTCCAGCTAGTAAGCTCTGTCAGGAGCGACACCAAATTTGTGCGCTGGAGGTGATTCCAGTCTTGGCCTTTGTAGGGAAAGCAACAAGTCTCCAGGACGAGCAACATGTCTTGCACAGCAACCTGAACAGTAGATGAAAATGACTTTACATCACCCACTCCGCCCATCACCCCACCTTCGATGAGCTGCTGGACTTGGCGCAAGTGCTCCGCCGAAGACTTCAGAAGGAACGTCAACAAGTAGAAAAACTCCTGTGCTATGGCATCCGATAGCTGCGGCCCTGCAAACTCCAAGTCGATAAGGAAATGAACTTTGACGGTAGAAGCCTGTCTCGCTGATGCATTTGCCGGCGTCTGCCCACCATTTTCACGGACACGTTTAAACGCAGACGAAAGCATCGGAATAACGTGAAACCTTGAACTCGGAATGTTGTCAGTGCACTGGAGTAGTCGCACGAATGTCTTGAGACCTTGAAGCCGCTTGTTGGCTCGTTTTTGATGCGCCAGCAAGATATCTCGCATTTGATCTTCAGGGTATCGATCTGGGGTATCATCAGATCGACTCGCTGTAAGCAGGTTACTGCATGACTGCTGGATGAATGCGAAAATATCCGCATGAACCTGTTCATCTTCTTCTTCCATCGCTTCCTTTGACTTCGTTTCCATCAGCTTGTTCAGTTGACGAGCGAAACGTTTTTGTTCAGGTTCATCTCTTGCAGTCTCGGCTTGTTCAATTTGGGCTGCCTTGCCGAAATCTGTCGTCGTGGATAAATCATGCGTAAGCTTTTGGAGAAGTACAAATCAACAGCAATGCACTTACCGTAAGTCGGTGCTATCGATATTCCTGGTAGTAGCTTCATCGGTGAAGATGCCGATGGCGAGCACTGAATCGGTGCCGGCGCCAGCTGCAAAAGAAGTTGCGCTCTGCGAATTACAGGCTCGCAAACAGCGTTATATAGCACTTGCTGTCTTTCTCTTGCGTCCATCTCGGGAGAGAACCCATTTGGAGCACCCGCTTCACTGTAAACATTAAAAACAATAACTTAGACACAGTTTGAATGACATGGAGTTGAAAAAATGCGCTTACCTGAACACTGCTGCCATTTTTTGCTGCTCTCGCACAATCCTAAGCAAAAGTACAAAGTGTTTGTGGTTAATAGAGACGTCATAGATGCAGCAATATACAGCAAAGGTACGCACCAGCGGCGAAGTTGAAGTGCAGCTTTCCAGGCATCAATGACTGTTTCCGCTAGTGCGCCGTCGTTTGAAATGGGCTCGGTTGTGTAAGAAATGTTTGTGTGCTTCAGTAGAGCAGCAAAAGTTGCACGCACAGCGCGATCGACTGCCTCAATTCCTCCGCTCTTTTCCAAGGTTGCTTCTACACTGTCCTGCCGCTTCAGTCTCGCAACTCGTAGTTGTGGGTTTGCACTTCCTGGGGCCGAACCAGGGTCAAGAGCATTCCTCACTTTATCCAGAAGCTTCTTCCCGTTTCCAACATTGTCCATCACTTGCTGAAGAAGAGTTTCATTCCGGCTTCCTTCACTATCGTCTAGCATTGAGCTGGGCCGCGCTTCCTCTAATCCACCGCGAAAGAGTGGGGAATGAAGCCATCGCTCGCTGACAGCTGCACCATCATCCGATTCACCACCGATGATTAAAGTGGCGGCGTAATGGCTTCCGACCCAGGCTAGAACCTTTTGGAGGTCACGTAACCACTCATGGCTTTCTTCAAGGGTTTTGTCGTTGCATCGCACCACTGGGGGAGGAACCCTTGTCAGTAGTTGCGGTACTGGTGGAGGAATAGTCGCATTTTCCAAGCGTCCTGGGGTTGGCAACGCAGCCTCCACCACGGGATAAATATGCTGCGAAAGAATTGTCCGGCTGGGTGCAAAGGTGATTTTCTTCGGATCATATTCTTGAGCAACAGGCTCCGTTGTAGTCTTCTGAACCTTGACAAGTAAAGTCTCAGTCCCAAGAAGCTTAGAGAGATCTGCTGGAATTGTCACTCGGCGAATTTCGGCATCCAGTGGCAGGTCCCTCACTTTCCAAAAGGTAAATCCCTTGGCGTGGATTATTTTGTCCCATAGTCGCTTGAAAATGTGCCCATAGGTGACTGAGCTGCCACTACTCTGTTGAAGCAGGCAAGCCGATAGTTCTTTTGAAACGGATGCAAATGCATCGTCTACGAAATCAGCATCACTGGCTGTCTCCGGTGTCGAGGGAGCCTCACGGCCTTCCTTGGATGACTGCAAGACGCCTCGCTTCCTGAGAATAGCAAACGCTGTATGGAGGTTCACCGAAAGATCGTCCAACTGATACCAAAACGGACTCAGCAACGCGGGAAGTTCATTGCGGACGGCTGGAAGAGAAAACACACTCAACAGCACGAATGGAAGCAATCTACCCCCGAAACTGCGCTGAATTAGGATCGGGACAAGATGGCTTTGCTCCAGTGTCACTGTGTCGCTTTGATTCAGATGCTCCGAGATAAAAGCCACCAACTTCGTGCAAATCGCTTCAACTATCACCCAGGATTGCTTAGCTGAGCACGAGCACCAAAAGATTGATGCACGTAGCATAACGTTTAGGCACTTGAATTCGTGGTTACTTTCAACAGCGTCAAGATTCTTTATCAAGCTGACAGGATCCCCTGAACAACGCTTAAGAGCTTCATGCGTCTGCTCCCGAAGAGCGTCCAACAGCGTGCCGATGAATGTAATCACCGTTTCAGCAACATTCGTTTCTGACGAGTCGTCCACTTTAAACAGCACGACTGGATCTTTCATTAGTTGAAACAGCGTTTTTGCTGACGTAAAGGAAGGCACCAGCATCGGAATCAGCAATTTCCGAGCTGGGGTCACTTCCAATTCGACTTTACTCTGGTTTGCCATCAGACGGTTCATCACTTGCAATCTATCCAAGAGTGATGGGAACAAAGTGGCAAAGCCGTAATAGATCGCTGACGCTGTTTCTTGCTTCACCGCGTGATAGAACCACAGAGCCTCCCCGGACATCGATTGCTTAGGCACGTGATCTGCAATCGAAAAAAGTATTTCACGAATCGAATGCAGAATTCCGCCAGGTTGAGATGCCGCATCAGGTAATCCAATCTCTTCCCCGTCCAAGCAACTTCGCGAAAACTGAAAATTTTGTGAAAACATGGGATATGGTGAGCAAAGCAACGGGCGAGAGAGAGCATAGTACGAATAAAATCGTCATCTTACCTCGAAGAAGTTCAGTTTGAGAAGTCTGATTGTCACCAGCAGCGGATACAACGAGTGGATTACCAATGGAGATGTACTAGCGTTTTCGTCAAGAAGGTTTGCTTCGAAGAACTTGGTTGCAACGCTTTCCAACAACGAGTACAATGCCGAAAATGTCGACGCTTTCGGATCAATACACAGTGATCTGTATGGACACCGCGACAACTGAACTGAATCCACGTCATCTCCAGGAATATCATTTCCAGCCAATCGATCAAGATGTGACAGCAAGCAAATAGCTGAGTCCAAGGCATCTGGTACGCAATTCTGGCCACCTCTGTTTGATGAACCGAATTTTGTGCGAAGGGAACTAAGCATGTGGCCGGCTTTTCCCGTCGTAGAAACGCCTTTTGTCATATCAATGTTATAAGCCCCCGATGAGCATACAGAGCATATCTTGCGTACATTGCTGTCACTTGATATTTTGCCTTGGATATTGATTTGACCACCGACAAGAAGCAGGTCACCATTTTGTTGGGTAGGAGATTCGTAGTCAGGTACGCTAGACAACGCTGTGACTACCCCAGATTGAATATGCAGAGATGCAGAGCAGCATCCATCCAGGGCACCCTGAGCATTTACTTCAACGCGATTCCACTTTTGTGACAGCACGGAGAAGCACCACAGATCACAGAAGTGGTCTCCGATTCGGGTCGTTCCTCCAAACATCCAAATGTTTCCAAGATCTGAGCACAGGCTATAGTTAACCCTTCCTTCAGGAACCGCTGACTGGGAATCGCCTCGTATATTGGCTGCTAGGTCTTTCGAGACACCAATATTGTCGTCATGGCACAAGTGCCACAGTCTGTCAAATGTGTTGTACCGCCATAGATCTGACCTGAACTTTTCTTCCCGGTCTTGGCCACCGAAAATGTATACGCACTCCCCGATTACAGTGGAGGAGCAACCAATTCGTGGACCGGGGTCTAGCGATACCGAGCTGGGCAGGCGAGACCACGCATAGTCGTCGAGTGATAAGTACCACGCGTCACCAAGGATTTCGTTGTCGACGGATTGCCCTCCATACATGAACACAATGGCGTCAAGGCGAACACGGATTGTCGAAGCGGTGTGGAAAGCACGAGCTTGAGGCATGGAGGTCGCAGCTCCAATCGCAGCTTGAATAAGCGTCCATGTTGGGAGAGTGCCATCGGCGTTCTTCGTGGTAGCGCACTTGTAAAGATCCATGTGCCGCGACGCTGAACAGTTGTTCTCGCCTCCAATGACGAGGATTTGGTTGTCATCAATTGACACAAGCTGGTGGTTGCGAATTCCAATGGGGAAGTCTGACCACTTTTCCCAGCTTTTTGTTTCAGTATCGTACACCCAGACTTGGTTTGTCGGCTCTGTCGGCTGGGGAAGTGAAGCATCATTAACAACCATACCTCCGACGATGAATAACCTGGTACCAACCAACAACGAAGCGGATCCTTCTAGAGGTGGAGGCGCTGCAATAGCTGGTGCATCCTCTGGTGGCTCAATCACTGCGCTAGATGATGGAATCATCACAGCGCGTGAAATGCTGTCAAATTCGTGACCAATAGCAGGGGGATACGCAAAAGGTTGGTGCCCAAGGTTAATCCGAATGATTTCACCTCGTTCGAGGCTAATACCTGGCATCATACCCGATCGCTTCTCGTCGAGAGAGCACTTGACTTCGGAGTATGCGACCCCCAGATTGACTCCATTTCGGAAGAATGTCATCTCCTGGGTGTTCAAATCCAGCAGACACCCAATGATATCGCCGGCCTTCCACTTTTCGCCGTACGAAGAGGATCCACTATTCCAACGTCGCTGGCGATTGCCATCGTATGACCAAGAATGCGCATGATCGCCGACCCCCTCGCCTTGATCGGAGCTTCCCTGAAAGTACCCATCGATCCACCCGAGTTGGATCAAGCCACTAGTGACCACTTCTACCTCGTAAAACCATTTGCCTCGAAAGAGTGATACACCGACAGTTGATATAGATCCAAAATTGCTCAAGCCTTCGATCTCCCCGGAACGGTCGATATCGACGCGGCCACAAACTGGGACAACACAAGACTGGTCCTGCATAACACTCTCACCGTCGTCGTTCTCGCGTTTGCGCTCCACAATCAATGAAGTGGTGTAAAACCCTGCAGCAACATCCACGCACCGACGAGAGCTTTTCTCCGGGCGAACTTTCAGAGGGACAGGCAGCAAGGCATCAGCACTGCCTCGATTCCCGAGTTGGCCTTTGTTGTTCCGTCCAAACACGAAGACACTTCCTTGTTCTGAAAGCAGGACCGTGTGGTAGCACCCACAGGTCGACCGCACCATTCGTGTGTTAGCGGATAACGCCACGACGTTTGGCACATTCTGGTGGATCTTGTTCCCAATTCCTAGCTGGCCATAATCATTACGACCAAAGGAAAAAGTACGCCCGCCTGAGGTAACGACCACCGTGTGATAGTAGCCACAAGCTACGAAGCATACCAATTCGTTTGGGAGTCCAACGAGCGTAGGCACCTTGACCTGACGATTATGAGCTAATCCCAACTGCCCGTAGTCGTTCTTTCCACACGAAAACAATTCGCCAGCGGCCGTGCAGATGATCGTATGGTACAATCCACACGCCACCATGGACACCCCCGTACCTTCGAGACTTTTCACGAGCTGGGGCGTTGACTGGTGCTGTGTGTGATCGAGACCAAGCTGGCCGCAATCGTTCATGCCGAACGTATAGAGCTCCCCAGAATCCGTGATCACCGCGCTATGGTGGTAGCTCACAGAAGCGTACACGATCTTTTTATCCTTCATCGACTCAATGAGCTTTGGAACGTGAATCTTAGTAGCCAGGTTCTCGTGTCCTAGCTGGCCTCGGTCGTTGTAGCCCCATGAGTACGCCAGTCCGGTTTCCGTCACAGCGATCATGTGCTCGCAACCGTTGCTTGCCGCGATGAACTTAACTCGCTGCGAGCGCAGCGCCTGCACGGGACGTAGCATCATCACCCTCTCGTCAAAGTGGCCTTGACCACATTGCCCGCTTTTATTCAGTCCGCAGGTCAGTACGACACCGTCATTTGTCAGTATCGCCAGTGTTTCGTTGCCGCTAACGACTTGGCGAATGTCATCCCATCCGCAAAGCGCTACGCTGGTAAGTTGATGTCGTTCGATATCATCTCCTGTCCCAAGTTCTCCATACGAATTCTGGCCGCAACTGTACAGCTCTCCCGAGGCTTCACATTTTCCATACATGGGCTGTTCTTTCAACGCAGCAAGTTTGGCGATGGATGTTTCTAAATCCACGATGCTCGTTGGGGGCTGCTTCATCAGCCACAGGACGACGAAGAGCATCGTCGCGAGTGAGCCTCGAGCCAGACCCACTTCTGCCAGAGTCTCAATCGTGCGAGCTCCAACACGCGCTTCACCTTCTAAAGTACCGCCGTCTACTAGATACGAAAGCTCCCCAAGGCAGTCACTCAGTAGATTGAACGCCGACGACGCGGACGGGGCGAGGTACATGCTGTCCGAGTAAGCTGTCGGTTTGAGCGGCTTGAGGTTCTCTTTTACCATCCGCAGAGCTTGTTCGTACTGCTCGGGATTGTTTTTCCGTGTGGCCTTCAGCAGCAGCACGACCAGGTCCCATCCCATTGTCATGCAGTTCTGCGTTGGAAGTGGCAGCGGAGGCGGCGACACTTTGCGCAACGACATGGCATGTGCCCGCGCTGCCAGCAGCCGCTGCTCGTGCCGATACTTCTCTTTCTTTGTCATCTGATACAGTGTCTGTAGGTTCTTGATGTAGCTTGCAATGCGGGCGTCGAACGCACCGGGCATGGTCTCCACGGCGTCTCGCTTTCCGTCTGGGCGAGCAGGGTCCAGTCCGTCATGGGTCGGCAGTCCCGCCAGCTGCGAGATATGCTGGAAGAGCTCGTCCACCGAGTCCACGGAGCTCATGATCTCCTTCATCTGCTGCTCCGGGCTGCGCGCTTGCAGTCGTCCCATCACTTCGCTCTCTGTTTAAGCATAGGCTGCTGTTAGAAAGAGGTTCTTCCCTCCATGTTTGCAATGTGATGTACCTTTCGGGAGCTGGCTCATGGTGGTGCCAAACTCGAGGATCTTGTCCATCGCGTCCTTGGCGTCTTCGGTGCCCGCTGAGGCCGCCACGCCTGCATCACCGGCTTTGAGCACGTCGCAGAGCGGCACATAAGGCGCCAGCAGCGGCCGCAGCTGCGCGCGCTCGCCCGGAGGCTGCGTCACCGCGGCCGGAAGCGACACTTGCTGTCCCATGGCCCGGTTGCTGCTGTTTTGCTCAGGTCTCTCTCGCTCGCAACTCGATCAGTGCGGAAGATCACCAAACGGCGGCAGGTCGCGACTCTTCCTGGCATTATATATCTTGTGTGGCAGAACACCAACGGGGCCAAGAACCGCCAAAATTGGGTGTTCTGTTGTACGGAACAGTACATGCAAAACACAATTTTGAATGAAGTTGAGGAATTGGAAGACAAACTTCACGCGTTAATGAAGTTGAATTGCGGGACACCTATCACTCAATGCGTGACACCTCAGCCTCGGACGAGGATCCTATGGATAGGGCTACCGGAACGGAGAACCCCCCCCCCCCCCCCAACATTACTGTCAGAGGCAGACACAGAAGAAACTGAGGTCGGGCGGCGCCAACTTGCAGGTCACGCAGGATAGTACATACTTCGCAGTAATTGTCATGCGCGATAATGTGGCAAGCAACGCCGCTCCCAATGTCATTCCACCTCTGCAGCAATGTGGAGCTTTTCGTGCCGATGCGTCGACCACTCTAGTTTGCAGTGCGTGTGAGCCCGCTGTATGCATTCTCGATTTCAACAACGCCGCAGCCATTGAAGTTGCTATCCTAAGGGTGGCAGCCAATTCACAGTTGCGGCACACCGTCAGGCTGAAGTGGACCATTGCTGACTGCCAATCTCTTCTTCGTCGCTCCAATGCGATACCGGGGGCGCTCTATCTGAGATCGGCTTTCTCGTGGCAGCGAGCTGCTTCTCAAGGCGCCGCTGCCTAGTCCTCGACCGCTCTCTTTGGAAAACCGAGACATGGTTGCTCCCCCAGCTGGCTGGGTTGAGACTTGCCGCAGGTCTCCTGTTGTTCAGCCCGAGCCGCTTTCTCTCTGCCGCTGGGCCAAAATATCCGCATTCTTCAATTCGCTTCGAAACCGGCATCAGGGAAGTAACGATTGTCGAGACAAGGTTAGTGGCTGCACATGTTTCCTCTTTGACTGCCCGTGTGCAACGCGCCAATCTCACTGTGATACGCCTTCTTCTCGCTTGCTCGCGCCCACTTCCATCTGTCCGCCTCACCTGCTCACTCAGGATCTCTCCATTCGCCGTCAAACCCGCAGCGACACGAACATTGACCATTTTCGGCTACCTCCACTTTGACGTGGTAAGCAGTGGGCATCTGGTGGATTGAGACCTGCCCTCTATCAACTGAAGAACCGAGGGGGAGAGAAAGGAAGAGACCATGCCAGTTCAAGTGCAGAGCGAGCTGCCTGGCAGAGAGTACCTGCCGCTCAAGCCCATACATCGAGGCGATCCAGTGCTGCCGGGCCGTAGCCGGGCTATGAAGCCTATGAACGCCAAACGCAAACCGCTCGTGAAAAGCCGATTGGCAATGGTGAGCAAAAGCGAGCGTGTCAAGAAGGCACGACGTGTTGCGGCCGACGAGACCGTCTTCTATTCGAATATCTGGTCGCCGCCAGAGACCACGCCGGACGCGCGCGCCGCCAACAAGTCGAGCCAGCTCGTGGACATCAGTCAAGTAGCGCACGTGCTCACGACGATCGACTACAAGAGTGGCTACGAAGGCCCGCGAGACACGGAGTTTTTCAATATCTGGGCGTCGCTCGAGTCGCAACAGAACGCCAGAAATGCTATCGCAGCGATGAGCAAGACGCAACAGAGTGCCAGCAGTCTTGCGGCTGCCATTTCCGAGCACAGCAGTGAGGCAAGCTCGTCGATGGTAACTTCGTCCACTATCCTGAGCCTCGGACCACTGAGAATGGACGCCAGCACGCTCAGAAGAGAGTTATCGTCCGACGACTTCGCTATTGTGGCAAGTGCCCCAGTCTCGGCTCCTTACCGAAAGGGTGAAAACGTCGTGTTCTCGAACGTGCTTACGTGCAATGACGAAGTCGATATGAGCTGGAACTCCCAGTTTCTGCTGGGACTGCATGAACCTGTTCGGCATGCGCTCTACGTGATCGACCGCTTCTTGGAGCGCAGTCGCGATCTCAAGTCACCCATGAATTGGAACGTGCGTGAATTTTTCAGTTGGTTCAAGCTTCACTTCGTTGAGTTTGTACGGAACCAGCACGATGTGAAGACGACGGTGCTACTGCCACTCGTTGCCATCAAGTTCGTGGAGAAGCGCGACATTGTTGCACTTTACCAAGCCATTTACGCGTTAGTAGATGTAATTGTGGCGCAGGAGGATGAGTTATTGCTGTCGGCTGCATCCTCCCCGGATTCGTGGCAGGCTCGTCTTGGGCTTTTTCAGGATGACATTCGGCGCCTCAACCACTTGCTCTTCAATGTGCTGGCACTGGAAGAAGAGGCCTTCAAACCAGCTATTGAACTCGCGTTTTCGGAGAAAGCATTCCAGCGGTACGTCATGCCACGCATCTTTCGCGCGACCAGACCTAAGCGTGTGATGGTGCCGTGGATTGTGGAACGGAGCCGCATCTGGGGTGGTACCAAGGTCGCTCAAGCGTATAAGGAAGACCTCTCATTCACGGCGCGATTCCTGTACGACCACGTGTGGCACCCGTACTTCGAAACCCACATTGCCTCAGCCATGAAGCATCTGGACAACGATGTGGAGGGCGCGTCTTCTGAGGACTCGGACGAGTCGTGGTTTGGCTGCTCAGTTATGTAAAGACCATTAAAGTACGCAGCGCAATCATCCAAGAGATCCTGTTACTCCACTACACGCGCCAACTGGAAGACAACCCAAGCTCGCGACAAGTACCGGCCAGCAGCGCCGTTTTCAACTATCGACACCGACAGAAGGACCGAACGTTCTCGTTGAGTATTTAAAGAGGGGAGCCCCCAAATATATTGTCGTTCCCTCTTCTTCGTGAAGCCTTCCTCACCGTTATCATTCTCATCACATTTTCTTAATGTGCTGGTTGCGGCGATGCACACCCGCAAAACGGACACAACACAGGATTGAGGAACTCGAGCTCACGCTTCGCGACGTGAAGCTGCTTCGAAAGAAATTTACCTTGTTCCGTGCACGCTAGGACCCGTTCGAACGCCTTCTCTCTCGCGAGCCTTTTCTTGAACTCAGACAATTCCTCAAGTTCTCGTTGGAGCATGTTGATTCTGTCCTCGTTCGCGTACTGGGATTGCGGGTCGCCCTGGGCAACGCGGAAAACGCCGCGACACTCGCCGCAGATGCCGTAGTTATCAATCACACAGTCCTCCTCTTGATCAGCATGTAGAGGCTCAAGCTGTTGCTGCAATTGGGACGCGTTTAGCACGACTTCGTGGAAGCTGAGGTCGTCTTGCTGCCCTTCGTTGCGCTTGGCCTTGACCCGCAGTAGCGTGACGACCTTTTGGGCGTAGTTGACGACGACGACGACGGACAAGGACTTGGAACCCCCTGCACTGGAGTGAAACACTCGGGAGCCTAACGCTATCTGCATTGACAACCTTTTAGAATACTAGGGCTTCTCCAGGACATGTTGAAGTTGGTGTAGAACCTGAAGGCCATAGTCCTCCAAACGCAGCCAGAGCGGGTTACGCGAGCGCTTACACGTCTTGCAGCTTGTAGAAGACGTGTCCGTGGTCTTGTCGTTAAATGCTGAACAGATTGGACATCTCCATGGCCGAGCACCTTCGTCCGCGGTGGACTCCGCGTCCCGACGGAATGCCCCGGCGAGCGTCGAGCAGAGCATTTTTCCAAAGTTGAACTTGGTGTGCTTGACACCACACAACATGTGTGTTCCACATAAGCTGCGACGTGGTTCAGATCCCAAGCGGTAACGAGTGGCGGCGCAATGAGCGAGGTGGCCGGCAGCCAGCCTTCCAAGCAGGACGCGTCCGCCTCGGAGCCGCCCAAGGACAGCCAAGGACGTCCAGTGCATGAGTGGATCGACACACTGCTCCAGGCGGCCGTGATCGCCAAGGACAAGCAGAAGAAACCGGGCCAGAGCGACGACAAAACGGCAACCTCTGCAACTGCAACCGCGGCCGTGACCGCTGCTGATGCCGATAGTATTGATGCTACTGCCGCAGTCGGCATTAGTGATGCTCCTTCCGCTGCAGAGAAGAAAGCAGAGG
The DNA here is from genome assembly GCA_012295415.1 of Phytophthora chlamydospora. Lineage (NCBI taxonomy): Eukaryota > Oomycota > Peronosporomycetes > Peronosporales > Peronosporaceae > Phytophthora > Phytophthora chlamydospora. The sequence goes on from JAABLK010000047.1 coordinate 47,223, forward strand.
CTGCACCTGATGTAACAACGAGCGAAGTCAGCACGAAGGCTGCAGACCAGGACAAGCCGCCGACGAAATCCGACTCGAAGGACACCTCGGCAGCCGCGTCCAATGCAAACGCCACAAAGCCTGAAGAAACGGCTTCTACTGCCGCTCCCAAGCGCTATCGCCGCCGCCGGTGTGAAGTAGATGGCTGCACCAAGTTCGCGCGCTTTAACAACGCCTGCTCAGGGCACGGAGGGAGACGACTGTGCGCCGAGGCTGGGTGCGAGCGCGTGGCTCAGTTCGGTCACAAGTGCAGCGCTCATGGTGGCGTCAAGTTCTGCAGTGTCGAGGGCTGTCACCGTGCTGTGCAGTCACGCGGCTGTTGCAAAACGCATGGCGGAGGAGTGCGCTGCCAGCACCCAGACTGCACGAAAGGAGCCATCTCCAAGGGCCTTTGTCGATCGCACGGCGGTGGGTCGCGCTGCGCGGAGCAGGGCTGTCAAAAGTGGGCCCAGCGACACGGATACTGCGTGCGCCACTCCAAGTCTGCTGCCGATGGTCCGAAGGCGACACCAACCGAGCAAGCCGTGGGGCCCATGGCTGACGCTGTTGCCGCTTCGCTAGATCTACAACCAGACAGCGCTTCAAGCTAGCATTGCAGTAGCAACAGGTGACTTCAACAACGTACCATGGCAAGCAGCCATGAGGCATTGTATAATAAAGCGCGGCCTGCTCTTGTTTGAAGCTTTCGTTGCTGTCGGTGGACGGCACACATTTTTGGCTTGTGTGAACCACATCAGCGACACATTTTGACCAGCATGGACTTGCATGACCCCGTCTATCATGCCGGCTTCGCCGCTCAGTGTGTGGCGCCTGCCGAGCTGCCAAAGTTCACGCCAGAGTCTGTCCACCTGCTCGAATCCTACGCGTTGCACCGCGACACTGGTGAGTGCTGAGCGCTTGTTTTGTTATGCAGCGGAGTGGTCCGTTCTTAGCTTCTGAATTGTTAGTGGTGGAAATTGCGTGCAAGGAGCGATCCAGCGGCTGCTACTACGGCAACGAGGCTGCCAGGCAGAGCGTTGAGCTCAAGTTTGGCGATTTCGTAGACTATTATCAAGCATCGTTCAGGAAGCAGTCGCATTGGCTGCAGACGGTGGACGAGCTGGAGTTCTACTTGGCCCAGTGTCCCATTGCAGTGATCAAACCGGATGCGACGAGCACCAAGGCGAGTCTGCCTGGCGTCATGGAGGATTTCATCGTGTAAAGTATTAGCTCTTTTTTTTTTTCTTCTGCAGCAGTTCTAACAACGTTTGCCTGTTGTGTCAGTTTAGACCGGATTGCCTTCACGACAAACCTATGACCCAAGTGAACCTCTGGATGACTGTGAAACCTGGCCGGACGACGCTGCACTACGACGCGTACCAAAATATTCTGGTCATCTTGTACGGGAAGAAGACTGTCACGTTGTATCCGCCATCGGACACGGCCAAAATGTATCCGTTTCCGGTGTACATGAAGTCTGTGAATCACAGTCAAGTGAACATTGTACAGCCCGACAGCGTGGAGCATCCGCGCTTCCGTGACGCTTCGGCTATGCGCTTCGAGGTTACCGCTGGAGGTTCAGTTCTCTTCTTCGCTTCGGAGAACTGTGTGATGCTTATTGCCGCTCGTGAAAATTAACGCATGGCTGGCCGTACTGTTTGCAGATGCACTCTTGATCCCAGAGGGGTGGTGGCACCAGGTGGACTCGGACGAGTTCACGATCGCTGTTAACTATTGGTGGGATGGCGTGCGGGAGCAGCTCGTGGCAGACAAGCGCATGGTGCCATATTACGCTCGAGTTATGATAGAGGAACTGGTGAAGCAGCAGTGCGAGTCGCGCTTGTTGGCCTTGCAATCTGCATCTGGAGGAGAAGACCTGGACGACAGCAGCGCAGCGGCAGCTATTTCTACGGCAAGCGCTCAAGATGCCCGTGAGCGGGTGTTGCTCTCACTGGACTCAAAGGCATTCCAGAAAACGCAGCTGCGCCTGGCAACAGATCGCCCCTCAGAATGGAGGAATTTACTTGCGAACGCTAGTGTGGACTTGGCGGCGGTTTTGACCAAATGCTGGGAGAGCGATGAGCTGGAGCCCGGTTTTCTTGATGTGATATTTGGCGCTCTTGGAGACGAGGAAGAAGCGATCAAGGAGCGGCTGGTGGCGCAGCAGGCTCAGTTCCGCCAAGACTGCGGTTCCGATATGTATCGGTCCCTATTTGGCTAGCTTCAAGCACCTGCTTCAACGTAAAACCGTTACCC